>WITN01000133.1:0-155212 GCA_015025155.1 Lactarius quietus
CGTCAAAAGAAAGCCCTTGCTTCCCAGACTATCAAGGAGGTGGAGTACGAGCCAAGCAACAGCGTGCTCAAGACAAGGCCGACACCCCTGATGGATTTGAACTAAACATTCCCCCCAGATATATCGCCTTTCGTATGACCATCAATGGTCACGTCACTGTCGCCAAGTTCGTCCATGTGATGCCTGGTAACAATCCCATCGTATATGGGTGTATGGAGAAAGGAGGGGAAATTCAACAAGGTGAAGTTCACACAGCTCCTGATTTTGATGCCGTGGATAACGACCACCATTATACGCACGACCAATTGTGTTACCTTCAACAGGATTATGGTGATCGCCATGGGGTCGACTTGGCCCTAGGCCAGATTCCAGATCGGTCATTGTGGGCAGAGATCCTTCATTACCGGGCCATCACAACCCGGTATTCCAAAATCACCGAGCGGATTACCGCTTTAGAAAATGAACAGTACGTGGTCGGTAATGAAGTTAGGAAGTGCACTCATTGGTTGGAAGAAGCGAATGGTCTACAGCAGATTATGGACCAGGAGGTTTCCGTTTGTCAAGGTGCGACGATTATCCCTTGGGTTTCGAACATGGACGTTCTACCTGAAAAGGGGGTAATGTCACAGTCTGACATCGTGCGGACTACTTATCATCAGCTTTACGAGGTCTCAGAGTTCAGGATGCTTACTACATGGTTATGACTATGATAGTAAGCCTCTATTAGTCATGGACACTTACGCGTCATTGGCATTTGGGTTATCCGGCGTTTCAGGTATTTGTAGGATAGATAGTGACTCATTCCTAGTACAGTCGTATTAGGGTTTGATATTATAGCTGCGCTTTAAAGCCAGCATGTAACTGTATATAAGTTGTCTTTACTCAACCATAGCTCTCCAGCTTGGTCTTCTTGAATCATCACCATCGTCTTCTCATCTCTTTAAACTGTTTCTTTCGTCCCAGTCTTTGACTGAAGGATTAGTCTTCAACTACCCTAGTGTTCATCTTGAATGACCCTAGTGGCTGTGTGACCAGATACGTCACCCGTTCATCTCTATACAAGTGGTGCCACATTCACGAGTCCAAGTCGGACTACGCGTTAGGTGATAACGCTACACTGGATCTCCCCAGTCTTTTCCTCTAGCTCCGTCGCAATGCCTTGTAGATGCCTTTTAGAATGCACGAACGAACTGCGGCCTCTATGGCTCGACTAGGTCAAAAAGTGTGGGACGTTTCCTGGAGTCTGGATGGACCTCATGCCATTCATTTCGTCGATCTTCTCAAGCACAAGAAATTTTGCTCGTTCAACAATTTGTTTACAGAGATACCCCATGCAGCTCGACCCTGCTAAAAAATTATTATTTTGTTTCTAAAAAAAAGGATGTGCAACGGGGATAGGATAATTCATGAGTCCATTTCCAAACTTTTTACGATGATCGACACAAGTAGGGCCAGCGAGGGTGGGAGGACAAAGTAGGGGCGATGGATAGTAGCCTAGGTGTCAGACAAAAGACTGAATGAAGAACACGAGTAGACAGACAGTAAACTTATAAAACTCAGGCGTCGCGAGATTGTTGATCCCCATGTTCCTCACATTTGAGAATTGGCCCCAGTCCCAGCGCTCGAAACCGTCCCAGTCCACTATAAGATCACATACCACCTGAACCCAATTTCTCCAGTCCTTGTTACAAGAAAAGTCTGAGTTAACACTGCCACCCGACTGGTCCCACATCTCCACAATCTGATGCAGTGTAAGTAATTGACCTTTCCATCGCTTCTCGAAATTGGCCGGGAACTGGATGTGTTCCATTTCCCTGATCTCCTCGTGCACGTGGAATGAATTGAGGTAGTATAAGACTACCTGGCGAATGTCAGTGTCATCCGCCGTGGTCAGTTGGATATTGCAATGGCAAGCCAATCGGCTTGTGGGGTCATAACGCCCCGCAGCAACATCAGTACTCCACTGCTCGCCAAAAAGGAGAACGCCCCCATACTTCCAGAATGCGCTAGGGTCGAACGTCGAAGGATTATCCGCATCGGGCTTGGGCCATTGTTTCTTCCAGTACGTGTTTCCCAAAATGAAGCACCATTCTTGGGTGGTGAGGGCGGGGAGGTCGCGTTCCGGCCGGTTCTTGATTTCATTGAAAAGGAGAAGGTAATGGTGATAGTGGACACGTTGGTTATGGGGTTCAACACCTCAGAAGAGGTGGACAGGGGGAAGCGCAAAGCGACGAGGTGACTCTAGGGAAGCGAGGTCGGAATGATTGGCATGGTTTATGGCATGTGTCCAGACTTCTTGTATCACCGGGAACCAGTCTGGCACCGGCCCAGCATCGGTGAGGCATCTCAGCTCCTGGTTATTCGCATTGGCGACCAGGGAAATTTCGTTCATCTTGGACCTCTTAGCCCTGTGACCAGCTATGCACCTGTTATTAGTCTGCACCAAGACGGATGAAAAATAAAATAAGCATGCTTACCTTCGTCATTCTTCCTGTTCTCTGTTTTCTTCAGCTTATGCTTGAACTCCTTCGTTGGATTGAGAGTATCCAAACATATTGCGTAACCGCGGGCAGTGGTCTCCAGATCCATCACGATATTGTTTATGAGGGGGGGATAGTACCAAAGTTCAAGAGAATGGAGGAGCGGCTGGAGGGACATGGGCCATACCTTGCACAACTTGTGAGGCAACAATGGAACTTCCTTTGTGGGATCGAGAACAAAAACGGACCAAGGAACGAGAAGATAGGCCCCTACAGACCAGCGCGCATAATTTTTATACAACTGTGCGTCTTCGAAAATGGTGCCTCGAGTTGGCGCATGAATGGGAGGTTGAAAGGTATTGCCAGCACGGACATCCTTCCACCAATCCAAAAAGGCATGGAGCTCCAAAAGAGACCATTGAAGGTTACGAAAAACTTCCACAAAATCTCGCCAAGCTCCGAACTCCTTCCCCAACCGGTTCAAAGCCGCAAACACCCTGACATACACTTCCGTTGGAATCCAAACAGAAGAGAAGGATGGGTCAGAAGAGATGTTTTGAAATGGATCTTGTACCGCAACTTTGAAAGACGTCCATTCACACGTGAACTTGCCCAACAAGGTGGGATCGACGACATGGAGGTTAGAGTGACGGGGATGAGCTCGCCACATGGACTTGTCCACGGACTGAGTAAGAAGAATGTTTGATGGAATGGCGGCATTTGATGAGCGTAGGGGTATCCAGGCGAGATATGGAAATTCAGGGTGATATGGCTGTGGGTATACAGTCCATTCGTAAGCTCCCCAGAGTCCATCTACACTGATGATAACTGGGGGCAGAGGAGGGGAAGTCGGGATGGCGTTGATGTTGGCACCCAGCATTACAAATCCAGGTCGCCAGTCGTTGGCAGAGGCCCAGAATTTATGGGGAGGAGGAGAGGGCATATTCGACGCCAATGGGAAAGAAGAGAGACAAAGAGAAAGACACGAAGTAAATAGCTAAGGCAAAAGGTCCCAAAACCTGAGATAAACTGAGTTAGAGTAGTATTGGGGAAAGGGCAGTCTAAATACCTGATATAACTAGATAGCACGCTGAGGCTTTAGCAGGTGGAACGGTTCGGGGAGGAAAGAAACACCAGATTGGAAAGGCTTGAAGATGCGTCTGCAGAAAGAATGAAAGGTAGGATCATGGTAAATTCACTCAATCTGCTTGAGATGGCTTGCATGAAGAGAATGAAGGTGGAACGGCGGATGGAAAGGCTTGAAGATGCATTGACACAAAGAACGAAGGGTAGGATCACAATAAATCCACTCAATACAGCCTGACAACAGGTCGAAGCTGCTTGAGATGGCTTTGCATGAAGGGAATGAATGAAGATGGAATGGTGAGGGGAGTAGAGAAACGCCAGCAGATGGAAAGGCTTGAAGATGTGTTGACACTAAGAGCGAAGGGAGGACCACACCAAGAAACTGAGTCGGTCCGAGTGTCACGTGCGGATCACGTGTCATGGCCAGTGGTGTCACCAAGCCGATGAAAGTACGATTCACATTGCCTGTGAAGGCTGAAGACCCCCCTGAAGTGTGGTTCACTGACGAAGAAGATGAAGATACGCTGCAAATGGATGCAGATGAGACATATGAGGTCGCGCGAATGTTGAGTACTGAAGATCATTTCATTGTGGACAACAACACTGGCGATGTCGTTCGTTTAGGACTGTGTAAGTCTGAGTCACATGATTAGTCATGTGATCAGCAACCCCCAGACCATGTGGATCTGGTCTAAAGGATAAGTCACGGGGGAACAGCGAATGCCTCAGGTCGAGATATAATTCCTGAGAGGGTATAGTTGGATGCGGGATTCCCAACTTGGTTAGGCTCTGTCCTGTTATGATTAGGCTCTGTCCTGTTTTGGTTCTTTCTGATTGGAACATTCTGATGTTGCCTGATGGCTGTACTTATCATGCGCTGATGTTGCGCCGGACGATTATTGGACGATAGTGAGTCACATAGTGTTATCTCTGACTCATGGTGGGGCCTTCTGCCTCATGTACTGTATGGGCTTATCCCTGTTCATTGATTGGTTGATATGCTTGGGTCGTTATCCCTGATAGCTGATTGGACGATACGATATGGTACGATACCTGTTATTATTTGGGACTCAGTTTAGGAGTCAGCCCTGTAGTGTATATAAGGTGCTCTGTCTTGATAGACGAGACCTTATCTTCGTTGTCTTGAGTCTACCTTGAGTTTTACCTTGAGATCTACCTCAGTCAATAGAAGTGTTGGCTAGTTTGCCTGTTCCTCTCATCTTGTTGATCCTTGTGTGGTCTGTCCTCTCATCTCTTGAAGATCCCTGTTGTATCCTTCCAGTATAAGGCGAAGCCCTTGCCCTTTGGTTCGTCTTTCGTGTTCGACCATCGTTATTCAACTGCCGTCGGTCTGTTATTTGATTCAAGGTCATCAAGAGTTCCAAGTCGGAACAACGTTTGGTAGAAATGTTACACCGAGTGTAAAGAAACCTGTCTTTTTCCACAGTCACATGTCAGATATCAAGATGCATGATGACTACGTACAGTAACGTGACCGTGGTAAGGGAAAAATTGCATCACATCAGTCATGTCGCTTTCCACACGCCACCCATCCTTCTTTTACCCGCTCCTCCATGTCTCCCCACCTTCCCTCTGCCGTCACCCTCTGAGGACCATTAGGCCACCCCCTCCTACCGTCTCTACGGAGTTGCAGTGGGGTGAGCTGCATCAGGAAACCGGCGCATGTGTTGCTGGGTCGTATTAGGATCTCAGTGGGCCGGTCCTGCTGCCCCACTGAGGGTAACCATTAATACTCGCCGTCCCCTTGAGGGTGGTCAATCCTGACTTGGCACCACTGCAGTTGTCTGGTTGGGGAAGAGGAATGTGGGGCAGGGCAGGAGTGACAAGCCTGTCCATTGTGAACTCTTGGTCAGGGTGAGCATGAGCTATGCTTGCGTATGTTGAGGTAATTGGCCTCAACCCCTTTTAATTTACAAGTACTCAATCTTCTCTAGCTGTCACCCAGACTGGGTTATCATCTGAAGGCTGGAGGTTATGGGCTATGCTCTCTACCTTCCCTCCGCCATCGCCCTCTGAGGACCATTAGGCTACCCCCTCCTACCATCTCTATGGAGTTGAAGTGGGGTGAGCTGCATTGGGAAACCGGCGCACGCGTTGCTGGGTCGTATTAGGATCTCAGTGGGCCGGTCCTGCTGCTCCCTGAGGGTAACTGTTAATACTCGCCGTCCCCTTGAGGGCGGTCAATCCCGACTTGGCGCCATTGCGGTTGTCCAGTTGGGGAAGAGGAATGCGGGGCAGGGCAGGAGTGATGAGCCTGTCCGTCGTGAACTCTTGGTCAGGGTGAGCGTGAGCGATGCTCCCGTACGTTGAGGTAATTGCCCTCAACCCTTTTCAATTTACAAGTACTCAATCTTCTCTAGCTGTCACCCAAACCAGGTGATCGTCCAAAGGCTGGATGTTCTGGAGCTATGCTTTGTACCTTCCCTCTGCCATCACCCTCTGAGGATCATCAGGCCATCCTCTCCTACTGTCTCTGCGGAGTTGCAGTGGGGTGAGCTGTGTCGGGCAATCAGCGCACGCGTTGCTGGGTCATATTCGAATCTCAGTGGGCCAGTCCTACTGCCATAACCATTTGGTAAGTCTTTCTCTCGACACCCAGTCATGGAGCGACCTCCATATGGGGAGGAAAGTGAGAGTTGTGAGCATCTTTTGGAATCTACTTCCGTGTACGTGAAGGTACAGAACGATATATGTTCTTCCTGTTGCATTTTCTTTTTTTTTTTTTTGGTTCTCCTTATGCTGTCCTCCTCTGTCATTAGGGCATTCTCTTGCCCTACTATCAATGTAAAATAAAAGACTTGCGTGTTTTATTACGCAAGTCATTTTCTCTTCAAATGAAATGACCAGCCGATGCAGTTGTGTTCACTCATGAGACAACTATCAATATACATATTTTACTCCCCCAACTTGTCTCGTTCAACATGTATGCATACAACCCAACCCGCCTCGTCTCGGGCTTGTCTCCACTTTCCTCCTCTTCCTCTTCCGTTCTCTTATTCTTCTTTGTCCACCTGCCATCTACACTGAAGATAAACAGTTTTTACTTAGGTATGTCCACTTACCCCACTTGACGTTTTTGTTTTAGGTGACTATTGCTTGAGAGTCAGAATGGTGGGCTCTCGGACATAGACGATCCTCACCCGAATCATGCTGTCACACTCGTGACATGTCACGTGAGCCCCAGCTCAAAACGAGGCGCGATATTGCCCTCCAAGTCCCAATATTGCAATAGAGTGCATGCACACAGTAATTGAGACAAGGGAAGACTCCTGAGATGTATTTTAAAACCTTTTCCACCCTATTTCAACTTTTTCCCAATCCTGGCGCGACTTAATCGTGAGGAAAGACAAAGCGAAATGGCTCCACCTCCTGGCCGAAATGCCTCCCCCCAATGAGCACAAACACCCTCAAGTACACTACTATCTCAAGTCTACAGTCTTGGCAACGCAGCTAAGAAAGGTCAGTAATGACTCGCGTTGCAAATCAAACTGATAACTCACCTGGTTCTCCACCGGTTCTATCATTTCCCTCTCCATATATCCCCAAACGAAGTGCAAAACATAGGCAAGGAATCGAAAAACCATCTAGAACCATGTAAGTTGATCAAGTTTCAATGGTTAGAATGAATGACTTATGGTGTTTGACGGGATGGTGTGGTCGCAGATTGTGGTTGGTGAAAAAAGTGGAGCCCCGGGAAAGTTGGGTGCCACGTCGGGCCACGCTCTCGCTTGTTGCACTGGCGCCAACTTCTAAGCACAGCCCAACACAACAACCACCCTAGCCGATTTTCCTCACTGTCCCAGCACAGCCGACTGAGGTAAAGACAACGACTCTAACTGCCTCGACTATGAAAGGAAGGTTCTTCAAGGCGAGACCCTCATGCGCCGAGAGTGGAGGCAGGCATGTAGGAACTCTGTTGTGCACATATGCGAGTATTTGTTGACTGACCATTTTTCGTGCTCAGAAAGTACCATATATGCGGTCAATGCCTCCCTCCTTCATCACTCAATCGCCAATGGGCCAGACTGCGAAAGCATGCGCTCCCACCCACGGATGCCCACACCTGCATCTGCACTCAGTCCTGACTCGTTGCCGTCGTCCTCCCCAGCACGACACAATCCATTGAACTACCAACTCTCCAAGTGCAACCGACCCACGGAGTAGCAGTGAGGTAACGCCATCGCTGCAGCAGCCATGGACCAAAGGCCCCAACGGGCCTCAGGCTACCACACACAACACCGCCACCACAGAACGACAAGGTGTCACGAACCTATACCTCGGTCCGTGACTTACCCATGAAACTCAACAGTGTGCAAGGGAACGCGCACACAAACCCAGGAATACGAAGTATTGGTCTAGTGGAACTAGCCAAGACGACGTGCGTGAAAGGATTGGATAATCCTTTCCTTCCTATTCAAGAAAGGTCCGGTCCGGAACCAGGACTTACCAAGCAAAAGGTCAGATGACCTCACATGACTTGTTTGTTGATCAATCAACAAAGATCGTTGATTGATAAACAAAGTCCGTGGATCGGTAAACGAAGATTGTTGATCAATCACCTGACGAGCGGAGCTTGTCAGGGATTAATGCTATTGGATGATATACTTAGAAACCTTCCAGCACATTCCATGCTATCTTTAGAACTCTTCTAGAGTATTCCATGGGCCCACCCGTGGATCGGAGTTGGGCCTCCCCTAAAGTACACACAGACCATGTATTCGGGTATATAAGCTGGAGCAATGTAACAGACAGTCCCTCAGACAGTCCACTTGCGACATCCCCACTTGTACCTTCCTGTCTACTGAGCAGCTTCCCACCATTGGGTTGTTCCTCATCCTTGTCTTGATACTCGTGGTCCATTGTCTTCTCTCCCAGTTCTATCTCCTTGTTGGTTCGACGTTAGCCACCCTGTTCCTTGTGATCCTTGGCCTCGCTGTTGCGTATAAACAGTGAGACACTCATCACACAAGGCATGGTGGTGACTCAACAAAGCCTACACGACAACAGCAATCAAGATCCAAACTGCAATGATACAACCGCAATGATTTGGCAAAGACAACCAAGACAACCAGCAAGGCAACAAACGATGGACAACCGCGGCTGCACAAGTAACCTCGACCGACAACGACTGCAGCCTGCAGCCTGCAGCAAGGCACTGGCAACAATGATGATCACAATGACTCGGACTGTGTGTTTGTTGTTAAATCATTTAGTATTCATGTAAATTATCATCTATCATGTGTGAGGTGTGCCATTGCCCAACCAATATAACATATATCAAATTTTTCAGGATGTCAGAAAATGTACCCAAATCCGTACCCTCAAAAACCCTTGGTGAAACCCATGCCATGAACTATTTCCTACCCTGACCCATACCTGCTAAACCAGTACCTGCTACGAATGCGGGTTTTGCGGAGCAGTAATAATCAATAATCCCTGGGCCATAATAGGAAGTTGTTGCTTATGTAATCAAGTTGAACTTGCATATTTACTCAGTCATGTACCGCAAAAAAATGCTGTTTAACACTTTTGTGGTAGAAGGCATCAAAAAATGTTATTATTGTCCGGTGTACTATTGCTGTCTAAGTGCTAGCTAATGGGGAAAAAAAATCTGGGTTTTTTGGCCGGCCACAACGCGGTCGACAGGGTAATATGCTGTTAGCAAGGTGAGCAAAGTGGATCAAGTGGCGGCCCAGCAACCACCCATGTGCAAGCGTAGTCTGACTCGTCTCTGACAGTCCTCAAAGTGTGATCTTGAGTGCAATCCACAATATACTATCATCAATCTGACATCTAGCCCTCGGACCATGGATGGCGCAGCAACCCCGATTGTTGTTCAGAATATCTGGGCAGCTTATGATGCCCTGTGATACAGAGTTCATCGGGCACTACAAACAGAACTTGGTAACAGATATCGTCTTGGGATTCACCGCCGAGAGTGCATCAACCTGCTAAATGACATGATTATTCATTCTGTGAGCTCTCCCATTTCATATTAGCTCTTGTGCTGAACAGTTGATATCCCCAGAATTCGGGTATTATCCCTGCCGATGAACAAGCCATCATGGAGTCCAGTATCTATGATATGCTTGATGCGCTCAATATGGCAATGGACACATCAAGTGATCAACCTGATAAGCCACCGGCCTCATTCGGAGCCCGTGTTTTATCTGGAAGACCTGGGAGACCTCGTGTCGACATCAATCCCCAGGATCTTGCCCTCCTCTCTACTGGTCGTGCTCGCAACACTGATCTTGCAGTCATGTACGATTGCTCTGCCCACACTATTCGTCACCGTCGACTGGAGTTTGGTCTCTCAGCCCCTGGGCATCCAGTTTTCTCAGATGAAGAACTTGCCAATGGACAGACACTTCGGACATATCACCCTGGAAGTGCGAGCAACTTGACAGATCTAACTGATGATCAGATTGACGAGCTTGTCTTGTCTATTTATTACCAGTTCCCTTCATTTGGTCATTGCATGCTGGATGGGTATCTGCTTGAGCTAGGCCATTGTGTACCTCGTCAATGGCTTGAAGAGTCCTACCGCTGAGTGGTAGGACCTTCCACACGTACCTTTGCACCTCAAAGGCTTGTACGACGAGCCTATAGTGTGCCAGGGCCAAATTCACTATGGCATCACGATGGACAGCATGGTGAGTTTTCTTATTATATTCAGGATCATTTACTCATACGAAACCTTCAGGTCTCATTCGTTGGAAGATTGTCATTCACGTGTTTGTTGACGGATATTCCCAAAAGGTTCTTGGCATTTGTGCCAGTAACAATAACCTTGCAAACACTGTACTTGAGTTATTCCTAGGCATTGTTGATGCCTTTGGATTCCCTAGCCATATTCGGGGAGACCATGGTAGAGAAAATCAACTAGTGGCTGCTTTACAGGAAGAGGTTCGCAGAGCTGAATGTGGATCATATATCTATGGCAAGTGAGTATCACTTGGTGTTATTCTGTGGCCTTTGTTGACAAAGAGGTACAGAAGTGTTCACAACATCCGCTTTGAGCGGCTGTGGGTGGACATCACCAGAGGCTTTGGTGGAAAATGGAAGGCATTCTTTTGGATGCTAGAGTCCAACCATGGGCTCAACATTGACAAAGATGCACATATCTGGCTGCTTCACTTTCTGTTCCTTGGCTACATCAATATCGATGCCGATGCCTGGATGAAAGCATGCAACATGCACACCCTTTCTCGGCAAGGAGAAAGACACCTATCACCAAATGATCTATACCTCCGTGGAATGGCTGAGCATGGTGTTCGAGGTCTTAGGCCCGATGCATCTAGTGATCAAAATACGGGCTCAGAACTTGAAGACGTAACTCCCCATTTTGCTCCAGTTGGTCTTCAAGATCCTCTTGTCCTTACTGAGGAGGATCAAAGGTCTTATGGGATTGATTGGGATGAATTTGATGTCACACAAAGTGTAGAGCACCACCGGGACAGACATGCTACTGATCAGACAGATCCCGCATTGAATCTGTTTCTTGCCTTGGACCCAGCGGACATGCATTACATTATTGTCCCTGATATCAGATGCCCATTTCCCGACCACCAGATACACGTGTTAGGAAACTTTGTTACATCTCACACATCTGAGGAAATCCATAGCACTCCTGACATGCAAGCACGAACTTACATTTGGGATCTGGCCTTACAGTACTGTTGTAATTTGAGAGATGACGCTTTTACTCTACAATAAATACAAGGCCCGTGATGATCGCCACACAACTGCGCTTCGTCGGCGCATGTCGATGTTCGATAGGCCCATGCGCACACCCCTCAATGAAGCAATGGGCTCCTCATCAACCCATGTGCTGTCATTCTCCTCCTCATCTATGGGTGACTGAGGGCGACTTGCACCGTCATTCTGTGACCATGGGGATAGTATCTGCTGGTGTTTGCTGCACGGTTTTGTCTGAGCACATTCACGCTAGGGAGTGGTATTGGTGGACGACTTGAACCGCGTGGTGCAGGGAGGTGGGAAGGCGCCAGTGTTGTGCCGGGTGTCGAGAGTGGCCAGCAAGTCGTAGAGCACAGCTACTTGCGACGTGTGAATGCACTTGGCACAAGCATAGCATACTCGTGGCTAGCATTGGGAACAGGATAAGCAATGACGGGGTTGCATCAGCACGTAACATGCGGACATCGGGTGTGAAGAATAAGGGGGAATAGAATGGACAGGAACTCACTGCAGACTCTGTGTACGCTTGCGCTGAGCCCAGGGCACGCCGGCTTTGGAGAGAGGGCCATGTGCGCATGGTGCCCATGTCGAGGCATGGCGTGGCAGGGAGTGCATGGCCAGGAAGGATCCCGCTTGAAGCTCGCTTCACTGCACCTACAAAGTCGCCTTCCTTGAACAGCAGGGTTGCCCTTTTCACGTGTGGTGGCGGACGGCTCCGGGTCAATGTATGCCATGGGGGAAGGGAGCGGATAGTGATGGTACTGCAACAGATGGTTTCAAGGGAAGGGCCCGAATGGCCATATACATAGCTCCCTGTAGGAGCGGAGGACTGGCCTGGCAGAGGCTGGGCGATGTTCAAACAAGCAAGTCGACCTTGAGCTTGAGCTTGAGCGCTTGAGTGGACTTCTAATTACAACCTGTCAACGCAAGTTGTGCAACCTATCAACACAACGTGTCAACTTGTCACGAACAAAAACTTGTTTTTGTTCATTTTAATCACGGTCAAGGCAATAAAGTCAACGTTTTAGTACATTTTAGTGTCAAATTTCTTTTGTCCGGCCCCTCCCTTCAAACTAACTGTCTTTTGTCTTTTGTTGTTTGTTGTTATCGCCATTTCCAATTTACCATTCTAGCTGTCGACTTTGTCAACATTACAGCCTTTCTTTTATTGTAGGCGAGCAGGGGATGTATGTGTCAGTACGACGTGTTCAATTACATGTGCACACTTTTATTTCGTCTGAATTAGCTATTGAACCTCCCCTCGTGCTCCCGATACGGTGCAATTGCCGTTTATTCTACGTTCTCTAACTCGGAGAACGTCTACATCTCGAACTCGCACTGCAACCGAGATTACCGTATCCTCACCAGCATCGTCATTAGGCTACTTTTAGTCTTCCTCTGGTCCATGATTGACACCCAAATCGTGCTTGCTTTGCCGCGACACCACAATGTTGATCCGTGTTGCACGTGGGCGAAAACAAAGTGGTGCTCGGTATTCCGGGTTGCGCGGCCAACACAAGCATCACAACCGTGTCTTTGTTCTTCTTGCCGCTAACATCTTGAGCAGTATCCTTTCCGCCCATCATCTTGGCGTGTTACGCGGTTCCTTGCTTCGTCGTTCTGTAAGCTCCCGCTGAGATGAATCCAGATTGGCAGTACGCAACTTTGTATAATTGAACATCATATATAAAAAATTTGTGCAAAAGGGCCCCCTACTATGGATTTAGCTGTATCGACATTCGGCAGAATTGTTTGCAACCGCCAATATGTAAATACGAGACGCGTGGACGGAGCCGAGATGTTAAGGAGAGTGCCGAGAGTCCGCGATCGCACCGTCATACCACACAGTCGTCTCGCGTCCTTGCGATCATACGGACTTCCTCGCGGCTGAGGTCCTCGCCGTCAATCAACTCTGTGATTCGCTGACCCCACTCCTGATCCAGATCGTCAAATGACAATTTCAAGATTTGTTCCCAGAGTTCGTCATTCGCACCGAGGATGCGACCAGCCTGAACTAGTCGTCGCCAAGGCACTTCTATACGCTCGCCCGCATCCAGGAGGGCAATTCGACAAGTTTCAACCCACAGTTCACTCTCGCGTTGCAAGATTTTGCGCTCGGCGCTGGTGATTTCTCGTGCGCGACGATAAAGAATGGCGCGCTGAAAGATGTGCGTGCACAGATGAGAACCGATACGCCGGTATATCGAACTTGTGGGGACACGTGGAAGAGTGCGACGCAGGAGGGAAAGGTGCGATGATAACGCAGACAGTGCTGGAAGAAGGGTAGGAGAGATTGATATATCTGAGTAGCGCGCGCTGTCGATGCTGAGACTAGGTAAAAAGTAAGATACCGACGCCATGCGGGGAAGCAGGTAAATGCAAACCTCGCGAGATGAATCTTCCAAGCAGTCTCTACCTCAGTACAGACTTGCTGGACGATCATATCTTCTGTCCTTGTCCCCAACTTTTCGTATTGTTGCACGAGCTCCTCAAAAATAGTACCGTCAATGGCATCCTGCGATGAATTCTTAGGATCAGGGAGGGAGGGATGCATCTCTGCCCGGGCTCGAAGAGAGGCTTTGTGATTAATTTCTGTCCACAGCTCCAGAAAGAACTATGAGGACGTGTCAATTTTTTCAGACAGTTTCAAATCTGGTGGAGTAGGAACTTACCAAATCATCTCCCCAACCTTCCATTGCATCTGATATGTACCTTGCGCTGACCAACGCCTTGCATAATCGCATGATACCTTCGACCCCGGCAGTTGGGTGACCTCGGTTCCTGGTATCACTATTGGAGGTAGCCCCTAATGCGCCGGGTACAGCGCGAACGATGGTACTGGAAAGTGATTCGAACGCATCCAGAGAGGAAGAGATGCGGCCGTGGTACCCCTCGAGTAAGGGTAGTTGGACATCAACGAGGAAATGGGTGCGTTGGGCAAGATTAGGAAGAGGTGAATAGCGGTCAGTTACTTGTTCCACGAGCGATTTCAACTGCCGTGCTGACATAGTGTATTGAAGGTCGTTGTCAGAACCCAGATCTCCCGTCTCGTCGGTATCGTTTACAATTGTCCACGCGTCCTTAGCGCCAAGAATCTCGTGGTACCTGTCCAGGACGACTGGATATACGTGAGTGAGATAATGAACATGTTTCAGTACGCCGATGCTCACATGTTTTCTCGCCTTCGACCCATCTATCGAACCATTCTTTGCGTCCTAGGATGACCTCGCTGATCCCTTGCCATTCGGTATCACCTATGCTCCCTTGGGAAAGAGTTCTTGACATTGAGAATCCAGCTTCACGTAGCGATACATCGAAAGTAATTGCTTGATATATCGTATGGGCGAGAAGAGGAGGGTGGGATAGTAGCGAAGGGATGGTCCTTTTTATGTGACGAGTGAGGAAAGGCAGAATGTTGCAGATGAATTCTCGCTGAGAAACGTGTTGTTACTTTGGTGAGAAAGTGGATCTAGGATGGTCTTACCCATGCGTCAACATCGCTGAACTTTGTGGATGTGAGTAAGCTTTGGACGACGTTATCGAAAAACGGCCGATGTTCATGAGAGACGTTGAGAATGTGTGTAAAGTACCATTCGGGCTAGACGTCATGAGATATCCGTTTGAAGATCTCTAAGTAATGTCGGCCTCACCTTGTCCAGTTTGTTTGTGTGACGAGGACCTTCGAAGTGATACTTGAATCGTTGGGAAATGGGCTGAACTAGCGCTTGGATAGGATAAAGTCCTTTCTTGGAAAATTCGTCTTCATCTGGGTGTAGTTTCTGTCCGCTGGGGAAATGTCTTAATCGAAAGGCATCGTACGGTAAGAGCGATACTCACATTTCTTGAAAGTCAAGCAAACGACGGAATGCAGTCTCAAACGCTCTCTTGTGCTCTAGACTAGCAACGGAGTAATCAACTGGCATGGGCCAGTGAAGATTTTCCGAGGCAACAAGTAAGGCACTATGCACAAGAAGTCCAGGCGGTCGAAGAATATGTGAATAAGACACGACATACGCGGAGAGAGTCGCCTTCATCTTTGACCAGGTTCCCCTTTGTGTCTCTTCCAGGAAGGATAAAAGTCGTAAAGAAATACCCGTCCCACCCATAACGTCGTCAACTTGAGAACAGTCTTGCTTAACAGCAGAGACGAAAGCCTGTAACGAACGGTATGCGGAGACAGTGATGGGGCGATCAGGGCTTGTTTCTTCTACAGCTGTTTCACTGATAATCAGGTATGAGTGACTAGACGAAGGTGAGAGAAGTCACTGCACACCTTAGGTGCAGGGCTCTGTGAATGACCTGGACGTAGGCTTTTATGCTTTCCTGCTCTTTCAAACTCCTGTGCATCGCTTCGAGGTCCTCTAGGAGGGTCGTACTATCACCTTGCTGGGAACTCTCCGTGAGAAGCTGTCCAAACAAGGAGGAGAGTTCGTCGGCTAATGAATGACCGAGGAGGGAAAGTTCTTGAGCAGAATGAAGATGAAGAGACACGGATGTGGTCCGCTCAGACCTCAATGTCTGAATGTCGGAATACGATGCGGCCAGCTAAACTACGGGATGTGCTCAGACTGTGTCAATGTATGGAATGGGAAACGCACAGAAACTCGGAGGGTGTCTCTCTCGTAGCGCATGTTTTGCACTGCGTCCGCAAGAGAGGAAGTTGGTTGAGAGAAAACATGATTCGCGTTTAAATGATGTAAAGCTTTTATTTGTGATGCGTCTCTGTCGGGTTGACTGAGAAGTTGTTTGATTTGATTCGAGAGGTCGCTCATAGTCTCCGTGAGCAGAGCAGAGCAGCGTGTGAGGGGTGTCTCCACGTGACCACCACCGCAAAGGCTTCCCCGCTACGGCTGGTCTGGCGACCAGACTCAACTACAACGCAATGACTATACTTTCAACGCTAAGAGAGAGCTCACAACCAGCTCTCACTAGCTTTGCTAAGACTTACTCGGTACATAGGCCGCTTATACAGCGCATCCTAACTGCAGGCTTCACCGCTCATGTCCTCGCTGGAACCTTTCGTAGTCTATCGAGTCGTCCAGCAACATCGAAAGGAAAGGATCGCCATGGGTCCAAGGCATCTGCGTCGGGAAAGGCGCCTAAAGTCGCTGTATGCTTGCATCATATGTCTCTCTCGGACCAACCTCACTGTCGCCTAGGTCGACGCTGTGTTTTATCAGAGACTTGCTAGGATCCTCAGGCTCGTGATACCGGGTCTGCGCTCAAAGGAGGCCCTGTTGCTCCTCACGCACACTAGCCTGTTAATATTTCGGACTGCCATATCTCTGTACGTCGCTGCGCTGGACGGAAAGTGAGTAGTAATATGTCCTCGACGCGTTTCTACTAACTGTGGCATCTCTCAAGGATAGTCGCGTCGTTGGTACGCGCACAAACTGTCCCGTTCCTTCTGAACATTATTCGTTGGCTATTGGTGGCCATCCCAGCGACTTGGACCAACAGTTGGCTTAGCTATATTCAAAATAAGCTCGCTATAGCGTACCGCACCCGCCTTACAGAGGCAGATGATTACACATGATATCCAGAAGTTCTCCAATAACCTTGCTGCAATATACGCCAATTTAGCAAAGCCGGTTCTCGATGTCATTCTATACAACTATCAGCTTTCTCAGAATGTCGGTGCCGAGGGACTCGTATTACTTACGGTTCTTATACAGCTTTCTGCGGCGCTGTGTAAGCACCCGTACATTCTGTTTACATTCGAAGGCTTAGTTGTGTGCTTACGCAGTGCGCAAGTTGACACCACCGTTCGGAGCCTATACTTCAATGTCTGCTCAGCTACTGGGCGCTCTGCGCCACACGCACTCGAGATTGGTGGAATTCGCGGAAGAGATCGCGTTCTTCGGAGGCGAAGAGACAGAGAAGTTGCTTGTCGAACGTGAATACGCGGGGCTTGTTATGCATGAGGACAGAGTTCTTGTCCGCCGCTGGTGGCATGGTTGCATTGAAGAAGGTATTGTCAAATGGCTATGGGGTAGCTTTGGTGTGAGTGAAGTCTTTGTCACGTACACAGGGTCTGCTCATCCATTTGGAATAGCTCGTCGCCTGTGCTATCCCCGTCTTCTTCAAGCTTCCTGGCATCTACAACAGTGACTTGGGGAGTCGGACGGAAGGTGAGCATCTATACCAGGTACTTTCCAGTATACCCACTGATCATTTTTTAAAGGCTTCGTGACGAATCGTCGCCTCCTCTTATCCTCCTCAGGTGACGTTCAATCTTGATAGATGATTTCCTTGCTGACTACTCACACCAGACGCGGTCGGCAGGGTAATGTATTCCTACAAGGATCTTTCGGAGCTTGCGGGCTATACGGCTAGGGTGTCTATGCTATTGGATACCATCGAAGACACAAAGCGGGGCAAATTTGAGAAGGCGTTGGTTAGCAGTGCGGGCACAGAAGATAATAGTAAGATTCTTAAGGGTCGCGGAAAGATTATCGAGTCGGAAGGGATTCGATTCGAAAACGTACCCATTGTGACACCTAACGGAGACGTACTGGTCAAAAGCCTAAGCTTCTTCGTCAAACCGGGGGTGAGTGGTCCATCGATGAGGAAATCTCGACTTTTGCTGACCAAAGTATTAGCGACATTTACTCATTGTTGGTCCCAATGGTGCGGAATATTTATTCTGTGAATAAAGCCGGTCTCAATGGGGTAACGCTCCCCAGTAAAGCCTGTGTGATTATTCCCGATGACGAGATTTTTCCTGCAGACTCGGAACGCTTGTATTTGCGGGTCACGACACGATATCAGTCACGCTTTGCCGCATCCTCCACGTTCTCTCATTAAATCCGGAAAGACAGGAAAAATTGCGCCTCAAGTTGATGGATGCCCGGGTCCAACGACGGGACATATCCTACGATGAGTTGACGGCCCTACCTTATCTTGATGCCATCTTCAGGGAGACATTACGTCTGTAAGTGAGCCCTCGACAGGACTCACGACTTGCCCGTCTTATAAACCACTACCCAGTCATTCTCCGATCACGCAACTACATCGTGTGTTAGCTCCGCTCTGTTCTTCTTGGGTTTTCTCATCGCTGCTAATCGTCGTCGAGTAGGCCGCGTAAAGATTCCTCCATACCCTTGGCACGTCCAGTATTGGGGATTGACGGTGAAATGATGGACCACATTTACGTCCGTGCAGGGACTTTGGTGGTAGCTGGCACTGCGGCCGTGAACAGAGACCCCGGCATATGGGGAGCAAATGCAGACCAGTGGGTTCCCGAGCGCTGGCTCAGACCCTTGCCGGAGGCTGTCGTCGCCAGTGCCTATCTCCCAGGAGTATCCTCGCACGTGTTTGTATTGTGAATGTTTCCTTGCGTACGGACAAGGCTGACTTCAGTCGAAGGATGACATGTATGGGTGGTGGGCGGTCGTGCATGTGAGTCTACAATCTTCACCATCACCCTAAACTTGTTCATCCCTTTGATAGCGGTTTCAAATTTGCCGAGACGGTTATTAGTAAGCCTCTCTGTCATTTTGACCAACGCAACGGGTTCTAACGACCTGAAACGCGGATAGAGGCTCTTCTTTACGTTCTTCTATCGCGCATGAAGTTCGAACCGCCCGAGACACCCATCGTGTGGAACATGTATAACTTTGCCACTCCCACGGTTCAAGGAAGTAATACGTCCAGCATGCCCTTAAACGTCACACTTCTCACCGAATGAAGCCCCCGAAACCTCGAGGTGATTTCATTGTATCGCCAGGTCGGTGTTTACAGATACAGATGATACATTTGGATATGGAAAGGTGCTATGTTACTCTGCACATGGCTAGTAGAACATTCGAGTAAAGCTTCAGCTACAGTCCCTTTGAAACACGATTAAATAATGACGAGGGCAATTCCCTTCTCATGTCTCCACAGCTGGGTATACTGTCTGTCAGTGTTACGAGATCGGTGGGACTTCCAGCTTGAAACCATCAGGCCGGTCCTGCACATCACCAGCAGCATCCGCATCTTTGAACATAGTCATCAGGCTACGAAGCTCCCACGAAATGCGAATAGTCTGCAGGAGTCCCTGCGTGTGCGTCGGTTTCCAACCCTCGGGGAGACGTTCTTCCGTGAGCCATTCGCGTAGCATGTCCACCGGCACACCCTGGTGGTCACCGTTCCCTTGGCCAAATAAACCCAACGCGATGGCCATCTCCCCCCTCGCGATTTCCGAATGCAGGCCGTTCAGCACTGGGCATTGGGACTCCCTCTCCACGCGCGATCTGGCGATGTCCTCGGCTGTCAGAACACGGCCATCTTCAGCTTGGAGCAGGAGCTTCTTGACCAACGATAAGTCTGGCTGAATCGGTGCGTATTCGTCTCGACCTTTTGTGTCGTCGTGCACGAGCGAAGCGTCGTGCTCGATCCGATTGTGACGCGCAAGGTCATTGAGACCAAAAGCCCCATCCTGACCAAGCAGAAATATGCCTCCGTGAACCAAGACTTCGGTAAGTGCGGTCGAGAGTCCATACCCCTCCTGAAGAGCGTTAATTAGAATGGGGGCAGTGAGCTGCTTTCCGTCATGGGGTCTACGAGACACGAGTGAGTCGAGGTGCAATGTCACCGCAGAGAACGATGTAGCGCTTACAGGTAACCATGATTGGCGAGTGTGTTAAGTGCGGGGCATGGAGAACGAACATCTCCAGGTTGCTTGGGAATCCACTTGTGCGAGTCTTCTCGAACTTGGACGTCCGGGGCGGGAGACGTAGAAGTAGACATGTTGACAATACGGGAGAACTTTCGGGATGCAACTCAAACTCAGCTCTTTTATCTTGATGGATGACACCGGGGGCACGGTGATAGTGATGATCATCTTCGACGTTGTTTCATCTAACACCGGCGCTGAGAGCTTGAGCGACCGAGCCATCACGGATACGTAGTCGGCGCCGTGTATGGGCCGTGGCTTGAATATCCTTAATTGTGTTGACCGGTGCGCCGATGTTACAGTACCGAACGCATGTCTATCAAGCTTAGTTACGAAACACGTTCATTGTAGGGCGACATTCGACTGTGGCGGTGTGTGATGGTAAGCAATGCAGTCATGATGGGCGCTGTGTCAATCCCTGTGGGCTCGTCTGCAGGACCACGGCTAAGAAAGAGAGAACCCTGAATCGCCAGAGTGCCATTGCGTTGACATGTAAGAGGAATCACTTTGACATTCGCGTGCAAAAGCTGTAGAAAAGTACTTGAGCTGTTAGAAGTGGCCCGGGCAGTGGGCACGGCGCTTTTCAAGGCTGTGTCCGACAGCAGCAATGACGCCCAAAATCAACTTTTGCTGTGGCATTACTGCTTCAATACATCTCTCCAGGTCATCATCGTCGCCACACTGCCATCATGTCTGTCGCACCACGACCAACGATCCGAGCATTACTCATCGATCTCTCTGGCACTGTCCATGTTGCCAATCAGCCGACTCCGGGATCCCCAGATGCAATACAACGTCTCAGAGATTCGTCGATACCATTTCGTTTTTGCAGTAATGCAAGCAAGGAGTCGACGGCGGCGTTATGCGACAAATTAGCGAAAATGGGCATCGAGACGCATGATGACGAGGTATGGACAAGTATTGGAGCAGTAAACTCCTTGCTGCAAGCGAAAAAGGTGCAAAGGTGTGCTACACACGTATCACTATATCACCCGTGGGAATGGCTACGAAGACAGACAGGCCGCTCATCTTAGCTTCGGAATCTGCTGCGACAGAGTGCCGCGGCGATATCAAAGACGACCCGGCGCTCCCTTACGACTCCGTCGTCGTTGCCTTTGCGCCCACTCGATTTGATTATGTCACACTCAACTCAGCATTTCGAGTGCTCATGAATGAGCATGACACCCAGTGCGGGCGGCCACAATCGGATTGCCCATTTATTGTTACACATCGCTCACGATACGTTGGAGATTCTGATGGTGCTCTATCCCTCGGACCTGGGCCGTTTGTCGCAGCATTGGAGAATGCGAGCGGGAGGACCGCGGAAATTGTCGGAAAGCCTGAGCGTAAATTTTTTGAGTTGGTATTGAATAGCCTCGAGTCTGACGTACAGGGCCGCGAGGGTGTTGTCGCGGTAGTCGGAGATGATATTCAGAGCGATCTCGGTGGTGGTGCGGTTGAACTAGGATTCTGGCGAGTGCTAGGTGTGTGCATCTCGTGCCTTACCCCTTGTTATGACATTGGCCGCGATTAACGGTATGCAGTCAGGTCGGGAAAGTACAGGGACGGAGATGAGACCAAGGAAGGCGTTAGAGCCCCCGACGAAGTTTACAATTCCCTCGCATCGTTCGTCGAGAGCTTATTGAGAGAATAAGTTAACGAGATTTGGGCGACACTAGACGGGTGGTGGGTGTCAGCGTATTGTTAAATAGAACTAAACGAGCGAGAAGCATACTAGCTTAAGCCCGCCAGTCGAAAACGACTTCCCCATAGACAACCTTCTTGAGCGGTTCACAGGAACCCACAGCATTGCTCAATGAGATTTCTCTAACAACACGACAGCCAGGACGTACCTCCGTGCAAAAGAAGCCTTAAATCGGCGATGAAGATGGAAACGTTACATCGTCCGAATTGAAGGTCTCCATCAGGCAACGGAATCCGAGGTGCCTTATGGGCACGTCGGCGAGATGGTAGGATAAAAAGGCATCAAGCTTGTGGAGTGCAGACGACCTAGGATGATATTTTGACCGCCAACGAGATGGGACTCCTACGGCATAACAACTACTCGGAGAAACATGGGGCACTCACGCTGCTCCAGGCATGACACACAGGCACATCAGCCACACCCGCCACTACGAATCGGTCCTTCTTCTAGCATCCCTACCAAGCACCTTTTCAATTCGTTGGGGTCAACGGCGATAATACGTTATTATATATCGCCGGCTCTAGTGAGAAGAGTAAGTGTAAGTTAGTACACTCCAAAGCCGTAAACTGTTGATATGAGGTAATTATGGAGCCCAGAAGACCAACGGGACTGAGCCAACAATACCCACGTTGAGAATTTTGTCCACGGTAGACTGTTATGGCAAAGCATCTCCCCAATGAAATAATTTGTAGGCTACGGGGTGCCCGAAGATTGGAGAATTACGAAGAGCCCAGTCGGAGGTATATCTGCAAAGAGGACTAGGGTAGGATCTGGGAAAGAGGATAAAATCTCAGGGGTGGGACAATAGGATGTCAATCGAGGAGATGCCGTGCACGTGATTAAAGGTGAAGAGTGTTCCGCTGCGAGAAGACCTCGCATGTCCTGAGCCGGAAGAGACGAAAAGAATGAGTAGAGCGAGAAGTAACTTAGCTGAGGGAACTGGTGCGACTTTGCCTGCTCAGATATGTAGAAAGGCGTGATGAAGTGCGTGTTCATGATGAAAGGTGATATGAAACTGTTGCCTACTTTGGGAGGTGCCTCCAAAGCGGGTCGAGACTCGAGAGAGGGGCGTCCCGGGTAAAGAGTTCGTGTCCAGTAGTTGTCCAGTCCAAAGTGTCCAAAGTGTAGGTGAACGAAGACGTAAGAAGGAACTGCTAACGGAACTAGGCCTAGACCGACCCGGACGTCTCATCCACGTCTCCACCGACGTGATAGACGTGGGGATCACTGCCGCACAGAGTGACACCTTGATGGGGACACTATAAGCCGTCATAGTTTACTAGATATTGTTTTGACGATTCCATCGTCACGATGCAAATTTTAGAAGGAAAAGGAGAGATTGACGTTTTATATCGAAAACGGGAGGTGCTCAGCCAGGTTCGTTGCAATAAACCGGGCCGCATCGCCGTGGGCGTATCATTCGCCAGCTCCCCTGCCGCTCCTGCGTCTGCCCCCTGCCCCCCCGACTCTGGCGCTTTCTCTCCTTCTTCCTCATCCGCCATGCCCTTTGAACGGTATCTCCAACACCCTCAGGAGCCATCTGCATCAACCTCTTCGTCACCTCCGACGAACGATTATGGTTATGTTCAATCGCAATACCCTTCCTCCTTTGGCTCTGTCGACCTGTTATCCGTTCCCCCTCCTCTCAACTTTCAGACGCCCCATTTCACGTTGGGTGGACCACCGCTACCACCTGGCAGCGGAGCAGAGACTCTTCCTGCAGACTTGATATCTTCGCCAGAATCTCTTACATCTGCGTGGATTGCCAACACCAGCTTGACATCCAACAACCCAGAGGACGTGTACGTACGACTGCGATCATCCTACCTCTCGCTCTCAACTTCTTTAGCTTCATTCCTCCTGGTTCAAAATATTTTCATCCCAATCGAGCTTCTGAGAGCGATTACTTCCAACTGACATCCACTCTGCCACCTCCGAGCTCGTCTTCGCTCTGCGGTGCTGTCCAACCTCCCGTATCCCCTTCCCATGGCGATCCTCCTCCCAAAGTTTTAGCTACTCAACCCCAGCTTGCTCGAGCTTGCTCGCAGCCTCATCCCCCGTGGGCTCTACAGTTCCCCCCGCCGTCCTCTCTTCTTCTACCCGTGTATTCATCTTCGGGTTTTGACCTCTTATCTATCTTGGGTCGTGTCGCAACTCGACCGAATCCGAGCATCACCCTAGGCCCCGTTGACATGTCCTGTTCCTTTGTCGTAGTCGACGTAAGGCGATATGACTCCCCCATCGTCTATGCCTCCCCTACTTTTTATCGTCTCACGGGCTACGAAGATCATGAGGTCCTCGGTCGTAACTGTCGCTTCCTCCAAGCACCCGGTGGGTGCGTTGGGAAAGGAGAACGGAGACAACACACTGCCCCTGAAGCTGTCGCCTACATGAAGAAGAACCTTGCAGACGATAAGGAATGCCAAGCAAGTCTTATCAATTATAGGAAGGATGGCTCCTCCTTCATTAACCTTGTGACCATCATCCCTGTCGCTGGAGGCATTTCCGGCAGTCTCGAGGAACACAGCGATGTCGTCTTTCACGTCGGCTTCCAAGTTGACCTAACAGAGCAGCCGAACGCTATACTTCAGAAACTCAGGGACGGGAGTTACATGGTCAACTACAAGTCTGGACTTACCCTCCCCAACACTCCCAATCCTTCTATCAGGGATCGCCGGAATCATAACTATGTCCTAAACGCCGTCTCAGAGGAACTTCGCGACCTTCTTAGTAATCCTTCATTCTTGTCGATTTCGGCTCCAGCATCGAACGCTGACCACGTGGAATGCCAAGAAGGGAACCATCCGCTCAGCCTTCTCTTACTTAGTGCAATGCCAGACTTCGTCTTAGTCCTTTCCCTCAAAGGTTCATTTCTCTACGTTGCGCCGTCGATCACCCGTGTCCTGGAGTATTCGTCCGAAGAGATGGCCGGTAAATCCATTGTTGATTACTGTCACCCCTCGGATATCGTTCCCCTGATGCGGGAGCTCAAAGAGTCCTCCACGATTCTTGGTCCTCAGGAAGGACATCGCTTCGGATCGAGCCTTGTGAATATTCCAAAAACGGTTAATCTTCTCTTCAGGGCTAGGACCAAACGGGAGACGTACGTCTGGATCGAGTGCACAGGCCGTCTACATGTCGAACCAGGGAAGGGGCGAAAGGCAATTATCTTAAGTGCGCGCCCACGCACAATGCCTCGCTTTAATTGGACAAGCGCGCCCGATGTCAGATGGCAGGTCCGGGCAAGCGAAAGAGGGGAAGTAGCTCGCGAGGTCTGGGGTTTGTTGAGCATTGGTGGTACGGTACTCTTCATGAGCGCCAACGTGAAGAATGTTCTGGGTTGGGGGGTCGGCGAGATCATTGGCATGTCCCTTAACGAATTCGTCCTGGAGCCTACCGCCAATTCTCTAGGAGCTGCACTTCATCGTGCTGCTCAGGGAAAGAACGGGCGTACAGAAACCGTTGAATGCCGGGTCAGACAGAAGACTGGAGATTATACTCATTTGAGTATCGTGCTCTATCCGTTACCCCCTGGTGCCGGCTCTCAACCCGAACTTCGGCGACTCCCCATTGTCTGTCAAATCAGCCCCATTTCGGCACTACCAACTATAGAGCGCCAATTGGTGACCTCTATATCCATGGGCAATGTATTCTCTGAGCAAGACGCCGCGCAAGAGGGAAGCTGGCAGTTCGAGCTGCAGCAGCTCAAAATAGAGAACCAGAAGTTGGCAGCAGAAGTCGAATTCCTCGAGGGATCGATCGGGTTACAAAAGCATCAACATCAGGCGACAAACCCCACCATTGCCCCTCAAGTACTCACAATTCTGCAGAATGGACTCCTCGACATAACCCATTAAAGCGACGGTAATCCCGCCTGATTAGGGGCTTCCACGGCTGTGTTTCCTCCATACACGTATTCGACCGCGTCATCACACGTTTCTTGACCAACTGTATTTATCCATCTCTAGTCGACGTCAGCCTTGTAAACTTGACATATATCATACGTCCAAGCTGTGACACGTTTCATCACGTCCCTCCTTGGCTCTCTCGGCATGGTTGGCTGGCTTGACCCTTCGGGGGCGGACTGCTCAATGGCACACTGTTCAAGGTTCGGTGTTTAGCGGGCAAGTTTTGGTTGCATCCCATTCAAGGCCGTTAACTCCTTAGTTGGGCTGCTCATTCGCCCCTCTGTCCGCGACAGTGACGGTGACAAGTGCACCGCGAACGTATCGCACAGTACCGTACGTACAAGGTGCTTCTCGGCGTTGACAGTTACTTCGATTCATGAGGCATCGCCGCTACTTGTGCGTAAACTCAATAGACACCTAACTAAGGCACATAACGCAAAGATCTGGCTCGCCACAGGACATCTCGGATTCTCGGCGAAGTGAGAAAAGGGAAACTCTACTACCATACCTCCACTACTATAACATTGGTCATTTTTTTCCTTTAAAACAGTCGCTCTTTTGTCTGCGACAGGTGCACACTCCTTACTCGAGTCATCCCTCTCGTACGATGTACGACGCATTCTGTCCCGTGTTGACTGGGTTGATGCAACTGCGGCTAGGAGGCTCAAGAGAGGCGCTTGGCGACGGCGTCTGATCTTTCGATGGGGTTTAGGCTGCCGATGTGTAACGCTTGACGTTGACACGTCCCGCCCCCGAAGTTTATTCAAGTGCAAGGGCAGTGGCGTTGTGGAGCCAGCCTGGCGTTTGCAAATAGCGTGTGTTCATATCGGCCTTTGCCATGTGGACCTTCGTATCAGGCATGATACCCCTGCCACCATATTGAATGTAATCGGTTCAGTATCCTATGCCAAGACCCTCAAGCTCAAGACTTGGCGGAATAGATGCTGTATTCTGTTCGAGGTGAAATTATCGGTTGTTAACACATTAACACATCGATCCCACATATGCGTCCCAACGAATGGCGCCATCGTCGTGGTCGTGGTTTCACATACTGTGTTTCCATAGAGTTGACCTTGTATCAATGAACAACAATTGCAGCAGCAGCAGCAGCAGCCTATGTACCAACTCATCACAACATGTGTTAGGTATCACGCGAAGAGGCGAGCCAAATCAGCCAATCTAACAAGCTCGCCAAATATACACATTTTACACAACCTACTCTCAAAATATGAGAGTACACGTGAAATTATAGAAGTCATGAACGAAGAAAAGAGAGGCATCAAAGAGAGCCAACTTCCAGCGTTATCCAAGATGGTACAATCACTGCTTAGTAATTACTATAACGGTATCGAGATCGTAAGCAGCTGTCGAGTTTGTCCGTCTAGCGAGCCATGCCTCTTACTCTTACCACGCCTTCCTGTTAAGGTAACCTAGTCCTGCAGACTCCTTCTCATGGGTGACGCTTTGGCCAATGCTGGGTAATTCTGATTCTGGATGTTTTACCCAGTTCACGCTTTCCTTCGCTGTGTTTCACTTTTGGAGGACCATGACTTGGGCCTTTCCCGTAGGTTTTGCGATCTCGCTCGGTTGCCCTGTCTCCACTCTAGCAGGTGTACCATATATCCCTGGATCCCCTGTATTTACAGCCTTCAAAAGAACTTTCCTGCACCTCAGATCTGAGGGGCTCATTGCAACCTCTGTCTGAATTCCTGAGCGTGCCACACGAGTGCGCAACCTTAGCAACTCAAAAATTCTTTACAGAGACAACCAAATTCGTGAAGTCTCTCGATGTGCAGAAGTGTTTGTAATCTATTGTATTGACGGTCACTGTAGGAGCGGCTCACCTTTTGCGTTGCCAAATGATGCGTACTAGTAGTACGCGTCTTAAACACGAAACGATGTTCCTGCACGCTCATTGTTCGTAAACGCGTGCGAACCACATCATCGTCAGTTGGCTCGTACTGCATCGCACGTGGCCTCAGTCTACGAGAGTAATACGTCTCTCAGCCCGTACGAGGATTCGCGCCGTGTGGGGCCCGCGCAAACAGTTGCGATGCTTTTACAGGATCCATTACTTTTCCGACAACGACCTCAACAAGGTCATCATATATTCTACGGCCGACGGCAATCTTACTAGGGTGTACGCCACCCAACGGACCTCACGAACGCACACGAGATCGGCGAGGTAACGACTGAAGAAAGTGCCTAGAGAGTCGTTGAAGTCCTTGTTACGTGCAAACTGACTTACAACCTACAGGCCATTTTTCATCTGCACACAGACGGGCGCTTGTGACTTGCAAACCAAAGTAATCAAGATAAGCGTAACTTATGACTAATGGTGTCACAACCAGTTAGAGCAGAGTGAGAAATACGTAGGTGTGTTCGTTCTTGAGAAGGCTGCTCCGAAAATTCTCTGGGAGAGGCGTACAACGAACAACAAAATTTCCCGCTGGCGCATGGTCGGGACATTTTTGTTCCTTTGCCGCGCGTGCCACTGGCACCGGGCTGGGTAGTCACTACACCGAGCAGGCTCCGGTACATTTATTCTTCAACGACCTATATTTACATCGCTACGTCAGCGCTCAGCTCACGCCTTACACATTCTCGTGGGAAGAGCTTCAGGCACAAGGTCCCACCAACAAATAAATAAGTCAGCGGATTGCTAGGCGAGTGCTGCGACTTGTGTCCACCATGGTCTGCGGATCAAGATTGGAAGTCTGTAAAGTCTGGCTTGTCACCGGTGCACGATAATCTTTACCAATACACACAAGTGCTGACGTTTCTTTCACAGGAGCTGCGGCCGGTCTTGGGTTGGCGCTAACGCGCGTTGTCCTTGCTCGTGGTGACAAGGTCATCGCTACTGGGCGGTCAGACTCACAATTCGATGAGCTTTTGTCGGATTCTTCTATCGACCAAACGAGGCTACGAACATTGATGCTCGACGTGAACGCGCCATTCGACGATATCAAGCGACAGGTAGATGCTGCAATCAATGCTTGGGACGCGTCGACGTTCTAGTGAACAATGCTGGGATTTGTTATCTGGGCGCTACTGAGGAGATCGGGTTAGTGCGGATCAACCTTGCCTACTCTTATCACGGGCAGGTGACACACCATCGTTCGCAGAGCCGAGGGAATGATGCGTATGATGCAGACGAACTTCGTGGGCGTTATGAACGTCACGAACGCCGTCCTCCCACACATGCGCAGCCGTCGCGAGGGCTCCGTCGTGTTCATTGGGAGTCGCTCTGCGTTCCGCAATCAGATAGAGGTGTGTCACAGTGTATATATTTGTCCATGCGTCGTCTTCGTCTCATGCCCGGGTTTAATTATATAGGGCCTTGGTTCGTCGTCGACTTTACCTCTTGTCCTTGCACGTACCTGACCGACCTGGCACACCTAGGGCCTTTTGCAGCCTCTAAGGCTGCTCTCCACTGTATGATCTCTCACTTTCTATGCAACGTGAATGGTGGTGACTGACTTTGACCTCCTATGATATATATGATAGCGTATGCGGAGACACTCTCCGTTGAGATAGCTTCCTTCGGTGTCACCGTTCTGATCGTGATACCGGGCATCTTCCGCACCAAAATGAACTCGCAGCGGCGTGTAGGAGCTCCGCTACCAGGTTATGAAAACGTTCACGCCGGGATAGATGCCATGATCGAGTCTGTGGCTAGGGTTCCTAAAAGCGACCCTATTCTCGGTATGAATGTGTTGGTAGACGTCGTGCGAGGTGAGGGTCGTGCGACCGGCCGCAAATTATTGCCCCTCTGGCTCTTTCTTGGCGAGGACTGTATGCACGATGTGCGTGCGCGTCTAAACAATATGGGATCGATCATGGACGAGTGGGAGGCTGTAGGAACGAGAATTGGCCTTCCGGCAGCTGCGCTATGAGACCACAGATGAATCGAATTTTGTACATCTAGACCCATTAGTTCACCCAATTGCCTTTGACGTTTAGTGATAATGAAACCTGGAAACCTGGGCAAAGCGGTATGACTCAAAATCGGTATAAGGAATGTTGGGCTAGTGGTGGTCATTACCCGCCAAAGGTGTGATAATTGATGAATGAATACATTGCCTAATTTCCCATCTGTATGTATACTACTGACACCGACCATACCAGGTCCCTACAGGTACATGCAACTAAGTAGCATATCTCTCCGTCCATTCCTTGCTAACCTGTCGTGCAGCGGCCTCGTCCTCCTTATAGTGCTTCGCTACGTCTGCTGCGAGTGGGTCATCGGGGTTGGGTGAGCTAAGAAGTGCTTGTATGGAAAGCAGAACTGTGCGAATCTGCAGAGCCGGGGACCATTTATCTTGATTGGAAATCCCTGTTAATGAACACCTCCTAGATGAATGCTGGTAGGAGAACACACCTTTTAATATATCTAGGCAGATTCGGCCAAGTTTATCTAAGGTGGATTATGAATGTCATTCAGGAGAGAGTGTTGTACGGACGCTCGCACCGATGTTGGGATGGTATATCTTGGTAAGGAAGCGCACCTTGGGTGGCGCCATTGGGTACTCTTCGGGAAGGAACAATTCGAGCTTGAAGACACCATCTATTCGGGTGTGTCCTTAGGTAAATGAATGGATTGCAAGAAAGGGGCTGACGCACTCTGGAATGGACTTCCATCTGGACCTTGGATAGTGACATCAAAGTATCTGAGATTGTCCTCGTGTGGGGCAGCAGATATTCCAGGTGCAGGGTCTGCCACAAGACGCTCCGTTTCCTGATCCCGTGGACAAGGACGCTCAACGACGTGGAAGCCATGTGTACTAGAAACACACCTTTATTATACGCTATTATCGTACGGTGATTAGGGAAAGGGAGAAAGGGTTTAGAGGAGGCCAAACGCACCTTCGGAAGTGCCATGGACGTTGGTGAAGCTGTAGTGAAGAGTTGTCCATCTAAAGTTAAGATAACGGTCTTATCGGCTATTCCCGAACCCTAACTACAAAATAAAACAAAATAAAATAAAAGTTACGCTAAGTCAGTACACAAATGTCGAGCCAAGACGATTGGATTCGAATAAGCAGCCGAGACGGTTTCTCTTTCGTTGTGAAGCGCAATGTAGCACTGCACAGCGGAACGCTCCGTAGCATGTTGGACGAGCGTCGTACGTCCCTATCTTTTCTTTCTCCGCCGGCCCACCCGTATACGCCAAATTACAGACAGTTTCGCCGAGGCTGTGCAAAAAGTGTGCCCCATAGACGAGAGGTAGCCATTGCCTGTTTGGTCACTCGGTTTTTTATTCTTTTCGCATCACAGGGCCGCTGTAACGGAGAAATTCGTCGAGTATCTTGCCTTCAAGGCGACTTACGAGAACGCACCGCCAAATGAGGAACTTCCTGATTTCAGCGAGCGCGTCGCCCCCGAAATCGCCCTAGAACTGTGCGTGTGAATTGTCATGTTCCAGCGTGTTTTTCCGCAATGTTGAATTGGAACCCTCTCAAAGCCTATCTGCTGCCGACTATCTCGAAAGTGCGTACCCCAGTCGTGTGACATTCAACCGACATCACCCTTATATGTCTCCTCATTCAGCCTGACCAGCCCGCTCTGGCGCCGCAGCACGTAGTGTTCTTTCCGCTTTTATGTAAGTTGGCACTCGCGTGTTCCCCGCTGGCCGTCCCCCTGATAGGATTCAAGTCGCACACATTACGTCTTCAAGCTTCAAGTGCTGTGAGAATGTATCCTCTTGTTACTGTATTCGACGACGTGTTGCCTCTGTCTGCAAACTGCACGTAGGGACCGAATACGACGACCATACGAAACAGGCCGGAAGTGGTGATTTGAACGTTGTTGAGCGACACCGGTTCCAAGGAAGAGACCTCTTGATCGTCTTCGCCTTGCTTCCGTCTATCCTTCCGCTTTCTCATATTTCCATCGTGCTAGTATCAGAGCGCGAGCTATGCTCGGAGATTTTGAGCCGGGATGCTGGTAACGAGGAAGATGCACCTCTGCTGGTCATCTGGTGAGTCCAACCAGGGGTGAACGGGGGTTCCTGGGAGCTCCCTGAGCCCGAGTACCAGTAGTAGCACCGTCATCTAAAGCCTCCATCAAGTCGGCATTGGGATTCTTAAACAAAATTTACGCTGACACTGAGGAACATGAGGCGACAACATTATAGTACTGCGGTTTCGATCAGATATCTCTGGTATTACTGAGTTAGGTGTCGAGAATACAAGCGTAGCATCATGCTACTGTGTGACAGTACAACCAAAACACAACATTTCGCTATGCTGTCTCATGACGTTTCAAACGGCGCGGTGGGTCTGTCGCACTCGGGCTTGGGCTCGGACGGCGACCGTGGGAAAGTAGTTCTGCCATGCGTTCTACATCTCCATCTTCTTCCTCATCTTCGATCCGACGTTTGATCATTTCCTCCATAGGCATTTGGCCAGGCCATGCCCCTGGAACGTCTGAACCAGCTCCCGGCGATGGCTCAGGTGTGCCGTCGCCTTCGCCCGTCGGGGTGGTGCTACCACTTCCCCAGCCACCACGCTGCATATGCGCGGCAAGCGGTTGCCGCATCGACGGGACGGGGACGTACGGGAAAGACGTCTGTGGGATAATATATTCCGGCAAGCGTTCGTTGGCGATGTCGAGGCGCCGGCTGTGACCTCGTCAGATAACTGTTCAAGGACGGTGGGGGAGGGCCACTCACGCATCGTCAAAGCTGTGGATGTAGCGCCGAATTTGGTTGCCCTGTACCCAAGGGCGTCCATTCCGCCACGATTCCCGTTGGGGTGTGCGCTATCCACCCCGACAGTTCCAGGGCTAGGGCTGAGTTCTGACGCGTTCTCTGCCTCCTCACTGGACGCGATTTACGTGAGCTGAATGAAGTTCATTCAAGTGGCGCTGGAGCATACCGCAGGAGCTGGAACATGCGCTGCATGCGTCCGACGGCAAGAATCTTGTTCTTGATTTGCTGGCGCCTCGCAGAAAGATCCCCAGGGGTCATTGCTTCGCTCACGATGGCGCGCTCGGCTTCGTCGTCTGACGATGAGGATTCATCTTCTAGCTCCTCCCGTGAACATACAGACAGGACTGCAAGTAGCATTTCGATAACTGTCGATCAAATAAATAAGAGTGCACTACGGAGTAAGGGACTACTTGCTTTTCGCTCCAACGAACGGAAGACTCCAGGTAAACGCGTCCATGAAATTCGGTAGCCAGTATGGATGCTGGCGTGCATGATACTGACGGATGGTAATGCTCTTGTTCGCGTACTTGAGCACAGCACCCCGGTTGTGATACACATCGCAATAGTTCGGTGCAGAGAAAACCGTGATCACAGACGGGAACTTCTTTGTCGGGGTCTTACGAAACATGACATAGCTGCTATGCATTCAGCCTCGTGAACCTGATTTGGGAAATTACACTCACCCCGCATCTTGAGCCTCATGTCCGCGGATAACGCCTAGCAGCTTATTATGCTCCAGAAACTGTATGACAGCTTCATATCTGCTCGAAACTGATGAGAGATTGGAGAAAAAAAAAAAAAACAAGAAACAGACGTGAAATAAAAGGAGCAGCCCCGCGTGGAATTGTGTCCCCACATCTGACCAGGCTGCACTGGGGACGGATGCTGGGAATGCTCGGTCTCGTGACCAAAGTTCGGGACTGGGTCAGACCACAATAAGTCGCATAGTAGACCGTATGACCCAGGCTCTTGGAACCTGTTGATCTGACCAGTAACAGTTAGGGCTAGTGCAGGATTTTTGTTCGAATCGATACAAACTTGATCGATATCCGAAACGGTGATGAGCTCGGGAGAAATCCCGCCATGCACACAGAAGAACTTGCCGTCCAACAGGCCAGAGAGTGGTAGGCACAGAAAGATTCTATACATGCATCGTACACTTTCTCACTGTACTTGTGCAAACCTATCGGGGGATTCAGAGGTCAGAGCGTGGACGAAGAAGTAAAGGCTAACATTCGCGCTTGAAGGTAAAGTACTCGGTAAGGTGTCGACACTCGTGGTTGCCGCGAATAAGGAATATGCGGTCAGGGTGCCATATCTTGAGAGCGTACAGATAAAGCAGACACTATCCCAAGGTTATGGTTATCCCCGTGTTAAACGTAGCAATGCGCGCCCACCTCGATTCCAAAACATCCTCTGTCAACATAATCCCCGAGGAAAAGGTAATTTGTCTCAGTCAGCTTCCCACCGACTTCAAATATCTTCATAAGATCATACTGCGGAATGAAGTCAAGGAATCAGTGATAGAGGAAACATACTAGAGGTGCTCACATATTGTCCATGTATATCGCCGACGACTGTGCGAAGGTTTCAATCACCAACCAGTACACAGAGCATGACGACGGCGTACCGGTCACTGGGCTCTTCACCTTGAGCACGTTTGGTTCCGCCGCCAATACAGTCGTACATTGATGAAGAAGCGCCAATGCCTGAACTTCGGTCAGACGACCCTCGTGGATGAAGTGCTGTCGCAAAAACTCGGCATTGGGTTTTCGGCGTCCTTGCTGGTCGTTCATCCAGAATTGCTCTTCGGTGGGGCGGGACGCTACGGGCTGGGGGACCTGTGCAAGCAAACAACGCTGTGAGCACCGGTCGCAGATGCAGACATAGGAACACGTACGTGCTTGACGTGCCTCTCGTAAGTGTCCGGAGGTACATCGACCGGACGGGTCGAGTTGCCCTTCTCTTGGATTTGATGTAACGCGTTTTGGAGGTAGGAATTGCGGTCCACCATGCTGGGAGTGGAAGAAAGTTTCGCAGAAGACTTGGGAGTCAGGATGTGGGAGGAATTGGTTGGTGGTTAAGTTAGGACGGATGCTGTCAGTTCGTGCGGAATCGTTGAATATTGTGTGTTACACACAGCAAGCTATCAAATCTTAGTCCGGAGCACTCTAGATCCTCTTCGGTGGGGCGGACACTGCGGGGATGATGACAGTTGAGTTCCACTAGTACAAGGCCACCGTCAACCCAGCTAGGATGAGCGCTAACAGGCTTGCTGCGACCCTGAGTCAACACACAGCCTTGAGATGCGGTGATTGTATCGTGTTGGCGGTGCTCAGTCGACAATGCACAGGCTTTGGACGTGCTCCAAGTAAGTCTGAGGGTGGTCCGCTGGCGTTGATACGTCGACGAGTATCAGAAAGCGCTGCAGCCTGTATTCAGGCAACTGCTCTGCCGAGGCGAGGCGCTTCTTTATGTCCCCTCCAAGTCCAAATATTCGGCGCTTCTACCGAGGTCGTGACATGGCAGAGATCTGTGAAGTTTTCTGGTGACTGTGCACAATTACTCTACGTGAGCGTCAACAGCGTGGTTTGCCAGCACAACGTAACGAAAACAGATATAAATGTGTTGCTCAAAACCAAAAAAGGCGAACAGGAGGGGAACCCAGTTCTAAGTAGTACAGTGTACAATTTTATTTTGGTAAAGGAATGCCGCAGTACTCGTCGTACCCTAACGCGAGATTGAGATTCTAAGCGGGGGTTAACGCGACGCTCATTTGCAGGACAATTTGGAATCTCTCACCTGTAGACATTGGGTTGCAGCACCCTTGAGGAGATTATCCAGACCACCCTAGGGCAAGCGGCGATTGGTTTTAGTTGGTTTCGGAATCACGACGTGACACTACACATACCACCACCACAGCACGGTCACCCTGACTGTGTACCTGGAAGCCACCCACGGCCCAACCATGCTGATCTTGCACATCTTTGACCTGCACGACTTCCTTCTGGATGCGAATGAGCTTCTCTTCGGCGTACTTTTTTTCATACAGCTCCTTAAGTTCACGGGCGGAAAGATGCTCGCTGAGTGACATGCTCAAGACGGAGATAATACCGCTGAACCACGGCGCGACATTTGGCACAAACGCGATCTTCATGCTGTCCATTCCGGCAGGTAAGAGACGTGAGAGATGCACTCCGGCCTCACGCTCGTGGATATGGTCTGTCAAAGAGTACGCGAGGACACCACCGCCGAGTCCTTCGGGGCTGACCTTCGGAACTGTCGCCGCCCTACCGTCTGTTTGATGACCACTCGTAATAGTTCCCCCTCCACTATAACCTGAGATCGCAAAAACCGAGGGCCATACAGGATGCCTTAGAAATGGGAGCAGTGGTGCAATTATTAGTTGTGATGATGTCGCGTAACAGCCGGGGTTTGCGATGCGCTTCGCGCCGCGGATAACATCTCGAGAATAAAGTTCTGATAGTAGAGAGCAACGCGGGTGACATTCAATTCTGCATTAGATTACATAGGCGAGGATTTCTCACCAGGGAGCCCGTACGTCCATCCGTCCTCAAACGATAGTCAGCACTAAGATCAACGACGACACTTCCGCTTCCACTCCCGCCTGCTCGCTCCGTAGCACCACTGTCGATAGCATCAACAAACGGCTTCGCTGCGCCATTGGGCAACGCGAGGACCCAGGCGTCGACCTCGCCGTCCTTCTCCATGCGTTGAACATCCTCCGTAGAAAGGTTTGAATATGAAATAGGTGTCTTCGTGTATCCCTCAAGCGAGTAGCCAGCAAGCTGACGGGACGAGACATGGGTAAGGTTCAGGAATGGGTGTCCGGAAAGGAGTGTTGTCAGTGTCTGTCCAGTATATCCCCTTGCCCCGATTAAAGCAAGTCGCTTCTGCTCTGTGGAGGCAACTGGCTGCGCCGCCGTAGCGTAACCGCGTACAGATCCCAACGTGCGACGCACTAGGGTCGAGAATGGTCGGCTACCATTTGGAGAGGAGGGGGGACGAAGCGGAGATGCAGAAGGACCAACTGGGAGATATGAACGGTCAATGCGACCCTTGTCTTCAAACTCCCTAACAACGCGTTCAACTTCACCAACATCTTGGATGCCGTACCAGAACAAGGTCTTCCCAGAACGAGTGAAGCTGCCATCCGCGCGATCAAAATGCCATGCGCGGTTTTCGTCATCTGCATGAGCAGTCCAAAACAGACGTCGGTGATCCTTGCGTACAGCATGAAAGACATTATCTATGACATTGTTGAGAATGCCATTACGGGAGGTGAGAAGTTTTGTCATGACGGGAACTTCGCCTTCAGGATGGGCCACAACGGCTAGGACGTCCAGTAGCTCATCTCCATAGAGCGTATATGGGGTTTTTTTGAGGTTGCTGAGCACTTCGGTAACACTCTGGGTCTCCGCCAGAACGTCGGGATCACGGTCACGGATAACCTGCCGTAAACGATCGGGACCTAGTGAATCGATGGAATCATGTTTGAATAACTTGTAGCCGCGGCGGATAAGGGTGCCGGCTCCACTATCAGTAAAAAGCTCCTTCTGCAGGAGTCTGCAGAGATGACGGCGACAGACGAGGAGCGGGGTAAGTGGTCTAGGAGTTCCTTGAACTCTCTGAGCTTCAGCTTTGTTCCGAATTTGACCCAGGGTTGTTTCATAAGATCATTGTATTCCTGTGCCAAATATTCATGATCATCAAACAACCATTGGGGAAAGCACCTTACTTCGTCAAGATTGATGACATCCACTTCTCGCTGGTGACCCCGTGAAAGAGCCCGCCTTTTTCATTGAGAAAGACGATTTTGAGAGGCTCGATCTCTTTGGCAAGTTCTCCAGCAGCGATGTCAGCATTGACATTGAGTATTTGCCCGTCAGCGCTCTCAGCCAAACTGGTAAGGATTGGCAAAGCACCAGCACGGATGGACGCTCAAGAGGACGCTTGTCTACCCGAACACTTGCCAACGAGACCGTATTTATCGCGATCCAGATAGTCCGCAGTAAAAACGCCAGAGGTTATGGGACGGGCCCGTGTGCCTAGCTTTTCCAATGCGGAGACGATCTTCAAGTTCTCATCCAAGAACACACGGCGAGCGATCTGTAGGGTTTTCGCATCTTCGGAAGGATTAGAATGCAGACGGATAATGGCGAAAAAGGCGCACCGGTTACGCGGATACCGTCAATGTATTCTGGAACGACACCGCCACGTTCAATTATTTCGTTGAGTTGGGGACCACCTCCATGGATTATGACAGGATACAGGCCGACGCGATAGAGAAAACTGAGACTAAGAGCCAGTTCATCAAGTTGCCCCAGAACACCACCGCCGACTTTTATGACAGCGAACTTCGCTGGATGAGAGGGATTCGAGGACGAGGAGAATATGCGAAGGTAGCGCTCGACCTCGCGTTTAGTTCCGATGGAGTACAAAAGACGGGTGATCGTTTCCTGTGAGAAAAATAAATGAGAAAAGGACGACAAAAGTGGCGAGGAAAAGTACTCTGTCTGTTTGGGCCACCGAGTGGATAAGTTTACTCTGCAGTAGAGAAGGACGAGGGTGTCTGGCGAGGAAGAGGGCGCGCCTTGCGAGCAACATGATGGCGGTTGGGAGTAAAAAGCGTGAGATAAGATAATCTGGACGGGTGTTACCGAGGGAGGGAGCGAGGAGGACATGGCCATACCGTGACCATACCGGCACCATTGTGTTCTCCTCAACGACCATCATGTCCTCTCCGGACCCCCCACATCTCCGTCTTTCCCTCCCTTCTACAGCCCCCACTTTCAAGCGCTCTTTTGATCAGTTTGGCTTTGATCTCGAAACACCCGTCGATTCTTCTCTCGCAGCCAGCTCCAGCAATGCAGATGAACATCGCCCCGGCCCAAGTAACACCGACAGGAATAAGAGGGCACGCAGCAACAGCGTTACGCCCAACAATAGTAACTCTGCCGAGCCAGCCCGTTCCATCGATACCTCTTCCCCTCCTCACTCCACATCTTCAGCTACCTCTAACCACATGACTACTACTACTCATAGGGACGTTCCCCCGCCTCCACCCCCGCCAACTGCGCGCTATCCGCGGGCGTCAAGGAGCGACTCAAATGATTCCGTATTTTCTCCTGGCCTGTCTCTGGGTGAGGAACCGACACATACGCCAACTGTATTGTTTGAGTCACGCTCCTCGGATTCCTCCTCCATCAATCCACCAGCTTCCACCGCCTGGTCCAATCCGCCTTCCTCGGCGAATCCTAGCGCCGAACATAACGAGCAGTTTCGTCTCTCCATGGAACGGTTTCATGCCTTCGATAGCCAGATCTCTAGTATTCGTGCTCGTCCCTCTCCTCTTCCTCGCCCACCTCCCAACCCTCCCACGTTACCACCCTTGACCCTTTCATCTACCACTGAACACCCCCACGCGCACCTAAACTCTGCGGTCTCCCTTCCTTCCGTGGAGTCTTTCAACTACACAGCCCCGTCGGCGCAGACGGCGGCAACGCCTGCACCTGTTGCGCCGCCTCCAGTCGCCTCCTCAACAATCGATCAATACCCTTCCGACATGTCACCTTTGCGCTTCGAAGAGTTTGGGGAGTTTAGAGAAATGATGGGCTTTTTCCCGGAACAAAATTCAAACTCTCGTAGCGTAGACCGTTCCGCAGTCAGGCCTCGCCAAAGTTCGTCCCCACTCGACCACTCAGGACGTCACCGTGTCGAACAACCAGTTCGACGTTCTCCTACAAGACAAAGTACAGAAGACGGCTCGAGAAATTCGGCCCCGCGTCCATGGCCCGTGGACGATAGGAGTACTGTCTTTGGTGACTCTGACGACGAGTTCGGTGATCTCCCTGTTGTCAACAGTTTGCCGGGCAGACGTTCGTTAGATCTTCCGAGGTCTCGACTTGATCCTTCCCTTCTAGCGGACAGGATAAGAAGGTCAATGCGGAACCAAGTTGCTCATGAGGCTCTAGGTCGAATGTCTCCGCCTCGTTTTCCCACTCTGACTATGTCCCAATTTGACTCTAACCAAACTCGTTCTGTGAATGCCTCTCGTATTCAAGAACACGAACGGCCTGACAGGTATGAACACCGGCCACTCTACCCACCGTCAAGGCGGTCCGCTCTACCTGAAGGTGTTCTTACCTTGGCTGAAAGACTTGGTCGAGGGAGGCAGAGGACAGACTATACTGGCGAAGGCGCCCCCGAGCGATCTCGTAGTCCGACAGCCGCAACCTTCTCGAGTCCGTATCCCCGTCATATCTTTACCTACCCGATGGTCCACTAATCCATCGGTCCCTTGCTCCCCCGTAGGCTCAGCATCTGCGTATGATGATTGGCTCTTCGACCTTCCTGTGTTTCCCTCATCCGAAAGTCCCTATGCATTGGATCTTCCGACACCATCTTCTTGGGTTGACGAAGAAAGCACTCCCTCCAGACCTGCTATGTCGTCTTCGCGTATTCCAAGAGATGTATCGATTTCGCGACCAGCTCCATGGCGGAGTTCTCTGCATCCAAATGACACCTCGGAAGATCGTATTCTAACCTACCTTTCACTTATGCAACGCGTACCACCGTCAGTACCGCCAGGAGAGGAGACACAGCCAGGTGAGTGGCACGATTTCACCCAGCCGCTTTATGCAGTTACCGTCGGGCTCTAAATAATTGAGATCTGTAGACCCTGTCTGGCGGAGGCTTTCTTCCTTCTCCGACTATCATTCCCCTCATTTGCAGCCAACTCGTTCTGCCAACGGACATGGGAACGGAACGACTAACACACCATTGACACGTGCGACTCATTCCGCCGAATCGTCTGGCGTCAACGCCTCCCAGGATGTAGGCATGGGATGGCTGCGGAGCCTTGCCCGTGCAGAATTAAACCACGGGCACTTACACGAGCGTGACACGAGTTCTACACCCATCGCGGGCTCCTCATTTAGTGATCGACCCTCGGCAGAACGTTCGTCCGCGTCTATTCGAGGATTTATCGACCGCCGCCCGCATCTCCACCCATCCTCTCGCATTCCACTTGATCCGGGCACACGAAGACCATCGGAAGTGTATCGAGCAGTGCAACCTATGGAAGTCACAAACGATACGATCGTTGATGCAGATTCACCCAGGCGGGACGAGTCCCCAGAAGTGCCCTTTTCAAGCCATGCTGCCGCTCTTTTCGCCTCACGTGGGACCTCCTCAACCGTAGAGTCTACTTCTCTACGTCGCCCGGACTTTGTTGATCTGGACCGCATGACCACTCTACCAATCTACCCCCGGGGAAGCCGGGTTGAAGGAGACTTTGCGATTTCAGCCTCACGGCGGCGCGCAAACGTTGGGGAGAGGAGGCACCGCACTTCCCCTGAGCCTGAGCGCTTAGGCACTATACGCCGATTTTCCACGACGGAACCGCCTACGTCTTTTGCCCCTGGGTCCCGACCCCTAGATATAGAAGAGTTCCAGCATGGACCATTCCGCGCGACCCTGGAACGGTTGGAGAGACGAGAAATGCAGGAGCACCAGATCGAAGTGGAGAGACAAGCAGAAATCGACCGGTTACGCTCACGATTAGACGAACTGCAGTCTCTAGAAAGGCCATCTGCATCGTCACGCGTGCCAACCCTACCTCCTTTAAGGTTCGATCGCGCTCCCTTGGTTTCTGAGGCCCCTCACAGGATACCTTCCTCCACGCCTCTCACGAACATCGACTCACATGTAAGCTTTCCCATTCCGTTGTGAACCGTACTTATATTTCCCTTAGCCTCTCCGCGCCGATATAGAGGCAGCACATCGTCGGCGTACCTGGCAGAGAGGAAGAGGAAGCAGACCGTGGCTTCAACCTAGCGATGAGCCCGCGCCGTGGCGTAGTTCGACGGGTCGGCCGACGCCTTCTGCCGCTGTTCCTATACCCCGTGCACATTCTCCACCGCGTTCCCTCACCGCGAGTCTGGACCCTCACCCTCCCCGGCCTCGACCAGAAACCTTAGAGTTGTTGAGTTTCGGAGAGGTGGACGAATACTCCCTAGACAACCTGGTGCCACCACCTTTTAGTGGTGGTAGCATTGCTGATAGCATTTTCGCGCGCAACTTAACGCGCTTGCGTGGGGAGCCTCCAAGTGCCGACGGGCAACAGTCACGGAGAGAAGCACGGGGTAGTTCGCCAGGGAACTTGGATCCCATGGTGCGCCCTGCTTCGAGAGAGCCGCATGCGGATGCGCTGCGCGGAATCCGCCCGCTCTGGGCCACTCACGCTTTGGGCCCGTGGGGTGCCGAAGTACGCGACGAAATGCTTGCCACAGGCTTAAGCGCAGGAACAAGTGCAGACGCTACTGTCCGCGGTCGTCGTCGCCGTGTCAACCAGTCCACTTTGCCTTCACAAGGACGGAATGGGTCCGAGGATGAGCGACCCCCTGCGGCCCGACGTGCGTCATCTACCTCACGATACGCGGCGACTCGCAGAACAATACGCGATCCCCTACTCGAGAGAGTTCAAAGGATGGTCCGTGGCGGTGCGCGAGAAAGTGGATTTTATGGTCGGTACGGACGACGAAACCCTGGTGACTTTATCGTGAGTTGGCCGTCGTCGCATCGTAGAATATTACACTAATTCAAACTACACCAGCGCGACGAGGACTTTGACACGTCTTATGAGAACCTCTTGTCTTTGGCCGCGACTATTGGGGAAGTGCGACCTCGACACACGCCCGACCACGTCATAGAGTTATTGCCAACTGCAATGTTCAAGGAGTGGCGCAATGCCGAAAGTGATCAACGCTGCCCAATCTGTTTGGATGACGTGAGCATACGACAGTTACTCCAGGTCACCAGCCAATACTGACGCGCCATGTTCGTAGTATCAAGAGGATGATCGGGTCATGAAATTGTCCGACTGCTCGCATTGGTTGCACAAAAACTGTCTGCAGGTAAAGTTCCGCTTCCATGAGTAACACATTCACTCGCTGACATTGGAATAGCAATGGCTTCGTGGCGCCACAACCTGTCCTGTCTGCCGCCAGCGCGTTGGAGGACCGCAACCTGGCCGTCGCGAGCGCGAGGCACGAGTGGCTCCTTCGACAGGCTTGTCCCGTGGTATCGAACGCGGCAATATCGATATCAACCGTGAGATACAGGAGCACGTGCGTATGGCCTTTCCGGATATCGCTGCGGCAGTTCGTGCGGAAGCCGGACCAAGCAATGGCGGGTCGGACGCGGAAAGGGATGTCGGACAAGATGACGGCGACGTTGTCGATATGACGTTGGATTGGGGGGGTATCGCAAACGCTATCTAGAGCAATCATCTATGAGTCTTCACATTTCGAAGATCTAGTTGGCCGTATCTCGCGGCGACAGACTCTGGCACCAAAAGTTATTTATTGTTTAGTTTTCCTGGCCACATTATCTGTACGGTGAGCATTGTTAGTATGTAGTTGATCTGCACGAGGCTATTACTGTAAATATCGTATTGTACTGTAGTGACTGTACACCCAAGCGTGCCAGATAACGACGATGACTTGACAACTGCAGAGCCAAAAGCATCTTACTATCAGCGCTCGGCCACCGCCACCCTCGCGAGTTTCTGGCGAGCTTGTCACATTTTTGTCAGTAAAACTGGTTACATATTCAGTTCTCAACAGACCACCTTACTGTACACTCAGCGCTCAGCCGGGGCGCTGAAAGCGGTATTAAGGCGGAATTCGCGGAATTCGATGACATTTCTACACCGTTCCTACGGGTGAAAACCTCCAAACCGAAGTGGATCTTGAAGTGAATCGCACTTGGAACACTTGTTCTTATCTGACCTACAATATACACGGATGTCGGGGATTGCAAAACATAGTATCTCGAAGACGGCTACTCGTACAGAAAACCTGGGTGTCCATGACAAAGCCCCCATTAATAGACAGCAGTGTCGACGGGATGACGTCTCAGTCAAGCAGGACACTGTGTTCGGTGATAAGGCGAGAAGATGCCGTCAAGCATAGTCGTAGTTCTCCTTTCCGCCCTTCACAACACCCTGCATGCGTGTCAGGAATGGCGTTACAACTTGGCATCCCGTAGCTTCCTATCAAAATGTGCACTCACCCTCTTGAAGGCGGGTCTATAAGAGACGAGTTTCGGTAAACATGCCAGTGGGTTGTTTGACGAGATAAGATATGGAGAGAACAACGCGCACCGTTCATGCACACGCTCGACCCAAGCCTTGGTCTTTGGCCCGACCAGGTCGGGTAGACGATCAGCGGCGGCCTCGAGGCCGAAGGACATCATATAATCGGCCATCGTCGGGTTTGGGCCACCTGCGAACCACCCGGTGGGAGACTTGTTGAGTTCGTCTTCAACCTTCGACTGTGATGAGAACACTGATAGCCGAGAAAAGGGGGAAAAGATGGTGCACACATATTTGAGGCTCGCCTTCAATGGTTCTGCAACTACTTTAGCGTCGAGCAAGGAGCAGATGGGCCAAACGAGCGGCCTGAGGAAGAACGGCGCTTGGGTGGGTGCGATAGAGAAGATAAGACGGTTAGTGAGGAGCGGCATCAAAGTGCCTTCCGAGAAGTGAGTGACTGGTAGAATTATCGGTCAGCCCATTGGATCTCAAGAGTGCTACAAGTTGGCAGAATCGTTACAGAATATATCGGCGAGTTCGCCCTCGGGCGGTGGGGCTACGCGTCCGTTGCCATACTTGTTGATAATATACTCTTCAGTCGACAGCGGACAGCCATACCATCGTATGATCGGTGAGGACGACCAAAAGTAGTAAAAGTAGGTACACACGGATGATTGCCCCGCTCTCCGCAACTGTAGTGCCACCATCTGTGATGACGGGAGACTTGCCAAGTGGGTGAATGTTGCGTAATTCCTTGGGGGCACGTTGATCTGCTGTACGCTGATAGAACGTTATATCGTAGGGCACCTCGAGTTCTTCCTGAAAGGAGTATATGCAAAGTACGATAAGACGAACTTGAAGACTCACGAGGAGCCAAAGGATGCGCTGAGAACGCGAATTGTTGAGGTGATGGACGTGGATCATCCTTGAGCTGGAGCGCTGAGCTGCTCTCGCCAAACTCGCCATCATGTCTTCGTTTTCGTCACTTGCACTTGCTTTCTTGTCCTTCGTTTTGTTTCTCTTTCGTCGTGGACGTCGCACAAAGCACCCTGTTCCACCCGGTCCGCTTCCTTGGCCTCTTATTGGTAATATAACCGATCTCAGAGCGAAGGAACTATGGCTGCTCACCACTCAATGGGCAAAGCAATACGGTGCGGTCTCTTGTCTGTTTCTCTCACCGTTCTCCTCCTCAACTCCCCCGTCATCTCATCTTAGGCGATGTCGTATATCTCCATGTTTTTGGTCAGCCTCTGATATTCCTAAACTCCCCTGCCGCCGTCGCAGAGCTCATGGAGAAGCGGAGCGCAATCTACTCTGATAGAGCTCCTCTTGTCATGACAACGGAGCTGTTCGTCCCTTTCTTCAACTCGTCTTTTTTTTTTTTACCACTGACCGCTGGTCCCTTCTACCGCTAGCTGTGGTGCTGGTCACATGGTGCGACTTCCTGCAGACTTTTGTTTCGATTTTCCCAACAGCCAACGTATTCAACCTCACCTCTAGGTTGCCTTTACACGTTATGGCGAAGAGTCTCGCCGTCAGAGACGGCTCATGTCGCGCGGTCTTGCGCAAAGTAGGATCACGCAATACCATCCACTCATTAGCGCATCCACCCGCCCGCTTTTGCGGAGTCTGCTCGCCTCGAGCGGTCGCGACTTTGTACCTGCAATTCGCCGTTATGCTGGTGGCCTCAACCTGAATGTCGTCTACGGGCTGGAGCCAACACGCGACGATGACCCCGCATTGCTCAAGGTCGAAGGCGCGACGGATCTTCTCGCTAACCATATCACCGCTGGCGGTGGTCTCTGGGCAGTCGACATCCTCCCTTTCTGTCTGTGTTAGCCACTGTTTGTACTTTGTTGAACGCTGACGGCATGATTTCAATCAGTGAAACATCTGCCCGCATGGTTTCCCGGTGCTGGCTTCCAGCGCAAAGCCGCAGCTTGGAAGGAGATAATTGTCGACTCGGTCGACTTTCCTTTTTCGCTTTTGAAAGCCAGCATGGTATTACTACTACTCTGCCGTACATGTCCAGTTCTGTAACTGATACCATCCCTCTCGTAGAACGCTGGCACAGCACCTACTTCTTTCTGTTCTACCCTACTGCAGGAATCGGACCCAGCAACAGCAGGCATTGAGGAATTTGACATCAAGTGGGTCGCGAATTCTATGTATGCGGCGAGCTTGGACACAGTAAGCGCCTCCTCTATTTCTCGATGCCTTTGCTTCTCAGCTGACTCCTGTACCCAGACCATAACTTTCACCCAACACCTTTTTCTAGCACTGCTCAAGCACCCAGAGTATCTGAAGCGCGCTCAAGCAGAGCTGGACAGTGTGCTCGGAGCAGGCCCTGCACGCTTTCCAACGTTCGAAGACCGGCCCCGCCTACCCTATGTTGACGCCTTATTTTCTGAAACATTCCGCTGGGGCGTACCTGTTCCGCTCGGTTCGTTGCTCAGACAGAACACCGTATGATAGCACCCTGTTCACACAAGTCTAGGTCTACCCCACAGAGTAATGCAGGACGACATTTATGACGGTCGTCTCATCCCAAGATGCTCCCTTGTCTTCGCCAATATCTGGGCGATGTTGCGAGACCCCGAAGTATTCCCAGATCCCGAGCGTTTTGACCCCGGACGCTACCTTGAGAAGGTTGACGAAGAGACTGCTCGGCGGCGCGACCCTCGCGGGTTCGTATTCGGCTTTGGGCGCCGTCGTTGTCCTGGTGCCCATCTCGTCGAGAGCTCTGTGTGGCTTATGCTGGCGACCATGCTGGCGACGCTGGACGTCGAGAAGCCGTGCGACAGGGATGGGAAAGAGATTGAACCCGATATCAAGTTTGAGAACTCTATCTTCCGGTTTGCTTCTTCTCATTGCTGGAGAATCCGTACTCACCTTCACCTCAAGGACGACTACTCACTTTGCTGTTATTCTGCGACCACGATCCGACGCCGCCCTTAGGCTTATTGAAGAAACAATTTGAATACACGCTAGCTCCGGTGGCATTGTCATGGTACCTCTTCACTCTTTTCTTGGTGAGCGCCATTCACAATAGCACAACCAGGCACCAAAAAAAAAAGACGCGATTTCAAGTCAGCGTCAGCTTTGGAGCAACGAGTATTGGTTAGAGGACGCATTATGATTCTCCACAATACCCACTATCCCTGGAGAATCAGCCTTTCAGTAAAATTCCATAACAGACATAGAATTCGCACAACCGTAGTTTTGACTCTTTCACAGAGGACAATGAGAGAGGACAACAGGATTTCTTCTCGTGATGTGAAGACTCTCAGGCTGTTTTAGTGTATTCACACTGACATCTGTCCTGGTCCTGGGTATAATGCTAAGATAGAAGAGAATGTCGTGCCTGCAGTCATAAGGTAATGGGCTTTTCATTCAGACGTGTCGTGTACATGATTGGGAACCACTGGTATCGAAATCGTACATATAACGTGCGAAAATAGGATAGTCTGCGTTCTCCCCCATAGAAAAATCATTTGGTGAGCATGCACTGTACTATTAGGTATCCTCGGGGAATAAGGTTAGGTCAGGCGGAGGCGGGAAGCGAACAACTGTGTCGCCAAGCCAGTCTGGATAGGATGGCCGGAGTGCTCTCGCGAAGTGATGAGTGACTGTGCGGCGTCCCAAGACCGCCAATCAATAGGCATAGACTGTTGTACACGAAGTTTGAGCAGAGTAGGAAGTACAGTTTGGTCGGTTGTGTACCCCTCATCCGCTGTACGCAATGCACACAAGATGTCTGTCGTAAGATCTCCAGCCAACCATAAGTTTCTTGCACCGCCAAGTGAGCGGACCAGTTCCAGCCATTGCTCGCCATCCACGTCATCCTGCCCATTTGGCCAGTCGGCCGTGTCGATGCATACATTTTTTACACGGAATAGGAATGGGGAAAACCGATTGCAAATTTGAGTCATCAAGGACAACTGCCAGTCTATCTGCTTGCACGATACTTGCAATCGCAGAGATGCACTTCTAGAAGTGCTCAAGTTGGTAAAAGAGATGGAGATGGCATGCGTGGAGGTTTGAATGTTTGCTTGACTGAGCGAGGTTTGCATTTCTATCCGCTCGATGAAACGGCCAAGTTCAGAAGCGTCCATTGTGGGTTGGCTAAAGGGTGTTATATCAATATGCCAGAGGTGAGGTGTATCGATTCTAGCCATGAGGCTGTCCAGGTACTTGCTAGTTCCTCTGAAGCACCTGAGGGTGGGGAGAATAACACGTTCCCCTGGCGGTGGACGCAGGCCGGGGTAGCTTCGGCGAGGGGGAGGGAAAGGAAATGTAGCGAAAGTGTTTCAGTCATCTCAGATAAGGCATTCGCGAACGCTTCTGGGGGAAAATACCCGAAATCAGGAATTTCGTGGAGCTGAAGATCTGCGAGACCCGTGGAAGGGGAAAGAAGTTGCGGAAGACTGGGAATGGCGATCCTAGTCGAGTGCAGAGCACGGAGTCGTGGGCCCCACCGAAAGGCACTGGGGAGGGTGAGCTTCGCATTGTGCCAGGACAGAAGAACAAGCTGTTCTAGTTCCAAAAATGGCCCAGATATTGAGGAAAGATCCTCCAGGAGCCAAAACACTCTGTCGCCATCTTTGGCACACGGGTGTGAGTGTGGGCCAATACTGTGGAGTCTCGGGACGAAGGAAATTCGAATACTAACGTGGGGGATTCTCAAACATGGGTTTTAACGATTTCATCGTTTATTTCTTAGAAACCTTCCAGTTTAAGTAGCTAAAAAGGAAAGGCGAAAGGAGGGCTCGTAAGAAATCTGCAGTTTCGGGCTCAGCCAGGGAGCTCGCCTTACAATGGACTCCGCTCTATGCTTCCACTCGTTCCTCACTGCAGCTTACAGTAGACCAGCCAGTCTGCGCTCGCGCCTCGCGGCAACAATTCCAATTAGATACGGAAACCTTGATGAAAACATCAAAGCACTTTGAGATTATGAAATCTAGATACAATGAATAAATCTCTGCGGGTATTTACAGCTTCGCGCGAGCCTTCGGCATCTGTCCTTCGTCCTCTAAAACCCTGCGCGCCAGCCCACCGAACCTCGGAAACCAGCGCGCATATATATGCGCCTGTTCGGAACTGGCCTGGCGTCTCGCCAACCTCGCTGCGATTCCCTGCATAATAACCGCACTCTACAAACAATGTGCGTCAAGAAATGAACGTTCGGAGCAAAAACAGGACGAACCCGAATGAGATTCCAGCTACGCGCGAAACCCATCTCCGTTATGGGGTACGGCTGCCGCACGATACGGCAGTACTCGCGTTCGAGCTCCTCGAGCGATATTGGCTCTGTGCCTGGGTGGTTCTTGTACCCTGCGAGTAGGCCACCAGTCTCGTCTGGGCCAAGGACCCACAATTGCGTCAGGTTCGCCAAGTCTGCCAACTAACCGCGATTCATCAGTGTTGCGCGAATATGCATGAGGGAGGTTGGCCGTACAGGGCTACCAAGCGTGCAGAGCTCCCAATCGAGTATACCGATAACGCGGTTTTCAGTTGGGTGGAATATCAGGTTGTCGAGTTTATAGTCCCCATGCACGATACGTATGCCTGTCTTGTGCTCGTCCGGCAGGTTATGCTCGTACCACGCGATGAGCTCGTCCCACCCTGGTATCTCACCTACCGGCTTGCCGCTATCGACGTCCTTTACTGCTGACTGCGCACGCGTCACTTTTGACAGAGACTTGATCTGCCGTGGGAAGTACGGTTTGTGGGAGCCGAAGGTGTCTAGGCCGACTTTACTTGGGTCGAGCGAGGATAGCGCACCGAGCGCGCGTACCGCGGAGAGCCAACTGCGGGGTCGTGATGACGGCGGCGGCGGTTATACGTGGGGTAAGTCACGCACCATTCGCGTCGGACTTTTGGGGATACGCCTGGCATGGACATATCCGTGAATATGCGACCCTCGAGAAACTCCATGATGTAGAATGGCGTGCCGATGACGGCGCTGTCTTCGCATAGCACGAAAACTTGCGGGACGGGTACGCGCGATTCGACGGGGGTTGACGCGCGCGAGTTGTGTTTGTGGATGGCGGCGAGGACTGTGTATTCCCTCTCGACTTGGTGGGCGGTCTGCGAGAGCAGTTTTCCGACCGGTTTCTTTCTCAATACGAATCGTAGGCCACTGGGATGTGTTAGCACACGACGGTGGTGTTGGGAAACGACACATACCGGGCATCTGTGAGAAAGTACGTAGGATTTGACTGTCCAGTAGCAGAGTCATTATGAGGTCAATCTACAACAACTTAGTGACGGCTCAGACCTGGCCAAACTAACAGAGCTTATCATAAGCTAGTTCAGTGTTAAAGCCGAACAGACAGACGTACTTTGAATTGCTTCACAGTGACGGGCACCGTCAGCGCGGGCACGTTCGCGGAGAGATATGCATTGAGCTTGTCTTCGTCGATTACCGCACGGACATCACCGTATTCTCCTCCGGCGTGCTTCGTGTCGACCATGGTGGAAGCAAACCGAGGGAAAAGCGAAAGACGCCCGCGGCTCTCGCAGAATGTGCAGTGGGTGGATGGAGATGGAGGTTGAGTTCTCCGGCTGGGAATAATGCCGTATATGTCTTATGTAATGTGTTTATATCTCATGTTCCACGACAACGTTGACCTAGCGGCGACTGATTAAAACGGTGATGCAAACTAAAATACAATCACAACTGTGCGCAATCAAATCGGTTGTTGTGAATCGTCGCTGCGGAAACTTTGAAAACCCGTGGTAGCCTCAGGATCTTGCGCGCGGCCCTCCCATGCCTTAAATGGTGGCAACTTTTCATAAGCAACCTGTTCGTTATCTATCGTTCATACATATACATTCCCTCAGGGCCGACACTGTGCATGTGATATCAACACTACATCCCACAGCCCGGCATTGTTTTCGTGTATACATCTACACTCCGGACGAAGGAGCGGGAGCGACATGCTTTCCGCTTCCCTTTGCAAAAATGTCCTGCACGAAGATGGAAAAAAGTAAGCATCACGCCTGAACTCTCACTAAAAAACTGGCGCACCTTCATGACTCCGCGCGAAATCTGAGCAAGAGCGGCACGGCTCTCCCACAGCGGGAAGAGCACGACAGTGAAAGCAGAACAGAAGCACCAGATGATTCCGATGATGACCCATGCACTGAGCCCACGCACACCATAAATGGTGCTCGCGAAGAAGAGAGGGAGAGGGATCAGCAGGAGCATGACAAGCGTCTGGTAGGCATGGTGTCGTCAGCATGTGGTCAAATGCATAAGAGAAAATGCCAACCAAGAGCAGGGAAGACCAGGCAGCGAAGCGGAAGGCCTTGTCCAGTGCAACAGGGTCGAGGTCGGGGTCGGGCGTGATAGCGGGACACTCGTCATCCGAGAGAGAGCGCGTCTCTGTAATCTCGTGTCCTTTTTCTGAAATCTTTTCGCCGACTTTTTCATCACCGATAGTATCATCCTTTGCGTGTGTGGACGTGCGAAGTGCCACGTTCAAGACACGGGTTTCCTCAAAATCGAAGTCTTCGGGCCACTGGAGGTAAAATTTAAATGAGCACGGTCAAGGAGCCAGAAATGATCACTAGCTTACGATCAACGAAGCTGCCACTGCGACGATGCCGCCAACACCGATGGAAGCGAGATTACCAGCAAGCATCTCATAGTCGCCCCCGGACGTGGTGACGTTTATAACTCCACCGTTGAGTGTACTCGTCGTGACAAGCCAGGCGATAAGGCCGGAGAAAAAACCTGCAATCGAGCCCCCGATACAACCCCATTTGTTCGCCCGAGACCAGGTGATGCAGAGTGCGATGGGGACTACAGCAGACCCGAGAATCACACCCATGAACGTCTGTCAACTTTGGTCAGCACTACTTTGCAAAGTAGAAGGCAACCTACGTAAAGCCAACCCATGGAGATGCCAATGTAAAAGAATATGAGCCCCGCAAGACCCATGCAGAGCGCAAAAAAGGCGACCTTGAGAACCTTATTAAACCCATAGAAGTTGCATAGCAGGGTAAACTTACCATCGCGTGTGAGACCCTGAGTACCTGCGCTTCGGTTGCGTGCGGGTTGATATATTTCTACAAGAAACGCTCGTGAGCCATGCGCATGACTACCGCACTGATGACGTTAAGAAAGTAACCTTGTAAACATCGTAGGTCAATATTGAGGAGACAGCAATCAACTCCGCAGATGTTGCACTGGTGACAGCCAGGAAGAGGAGCACTAGCATCACAGCAGCCCCTGCCTTGCCAAGTAACGCAGTAGCCGCGGCCGAGGCAGGAAGGCCAGCAGAGACATCCGCGGGGGTCAGCGTGCGCATAGCTGGGTTACCCGTGAGGGCGACGGCGGCAAGTCCAAGAGTAGTTGCCAAAGTGAAAGGGATAGCGAACCTGGGCATAATTAGATGTCATGAGTACTAAAAGTTAGAAAGTTCATGCACGTACCAAGCAAGCCCACCAAGTAGATATGCTTTGACTGTGCTCGCTGGTTTACTCGCAATCGCGCGTTGCCAGTAAGCTTGGTCCTGGAAGACTGTTGCAAAGTTGCCGACGACGTTGATCACACCAAATATCAACCCATTCTTCGAGCGCATAGTCATATAAGAGCCATGGGCATTTCCAGATACCGGACGCTCCGCGGCAGCAACAGTTAAGAGTTCATGCATCTTCGACGGGGACCCGATCTTTGGCGAGGTCGCATAGACAGTGAATACAAAGGTAAGGATGATGGAAAATAAGACCGTTGTGTGGGTGCTACATGAGGACAAATTAGCTCTGGTCATGCATGTCTGTGTTTAACTTACTAGTCACAGAGTAGCGTCGCCCGCATACCGCCAACAACAACATAGATTGCGACACCGAGCGGGATAAGGAAGCAGGCGGCTATGGTACTCATACCAGTTAAATCTGTCACCGTTGCAGAGCCACCAAGGATCAGCATGGAAGAAACGATAATATTTGTCGCTAGCCTGAATCAGAATGTCAGTGATGGTAAATGCGATAGGATAAGCGCCGCGGACCCAAAGAACATGAAGATGAGATGTGCTGTACGCCCCATCGAGCATGGACAATCTCAAGCCAGGTGTGCGCATACGGCGCGTTGAGCTTGAGCTTGGCCGCGAGCTGGCTCAATAATGTCAGGATGTACGCATGTAGGACACTCTTATTAGTGCACACCTGCGCAAAGAGGAGGACTTGGACAGTGGCACCAGCTCCGTACCACCACGGGCCAGAAATTCCGTACTTGTACGCAACGGCACTGGATTGGAGCTACAGGGAGTATAGGACGTCAGTTGATTCATTGCGTGTACAAGTGGAGAGCAATGACCAGCGTGGCAGCCCAGGTCCAGGCGGAAACGATTCCAGCGGCGATAAGACCAGGCTTGACACTTCGAGACGCACTGCTAAATTCTTCCGAATTGTTTGGGGAAAATGCGGTGTATCGCGCCTGAATCGCAGTCAAAGTGATCATGAAAGCGCTGAAGAAGAGGCCAATTCCTGTGTGTAGGGTGAGACTCCAGGGCATGGACAAGATTGGTAGAGGAACGTACCGACGACTGATCCCCCGCAGATACGAATGTGAGCACTTGAACGTGAAACAAAACCTACAACGCACCAACGCCATAGCCGGCGCCCTCGGGCAAAACTGGCGCATTGGCGGAAGACATAGCAAGGTTACTAAGAGATGCACAAGCGACCAATCGAGTAGGGCTCAGGACTTAGAACTGCTGCTTTTCCAAGTGCACGGGGGAAAGTGCAGTTCAGAAGAACGAAGGCGACACACGACGTCAATTTATCTTGATGGTTTTCCAGGAACGCGTTCCGAAGGAAGCCCGGAAAGAATCTTGGCTGGAGACATTCGCGTAATTTGGAGACTTCTTATCAGCCAAGGACAGCATGGGTGGGAACTAGTGAAACACGATCGGGTAAAGAACAGGAACGCTGGCTGGGAATGGATTGTGGCCGCTTATCGGCCGATAAGATAACAATTTATTTTAAAATTACGTAGGTCGTCTGACAGTCTCGTCCTCGTCCATGGCGACCTCCACCAAAAGAAAGCACGACGAATCCTCCGCTTCTCATGGGTGGGTGTTCTTAACGCAGTCCCCGCCTCTCTAATACAGTCGTTAGGTCCACGTTATTTGTTTCTAATCTTCCATACACCGCGACGTCGACCGATCTGAAGACCCTTTTCTCTGACATTGCTCCAGTGCGCTCGGCTTTCGTGGTTCTCGAACACGGAACGGGGGTGTCGAAAGGTGTTGGATACGTGTCTTTTGCAATCACCGAGGATGCCAGGGCCACATTCGATCATATTTCCGCAGATGGCATGGTTCTTGACGGGCGTAGCCTGCGCGTAGAATGGGCAGCAAATAAGGTACGTTTTGCTGCCTGTTCTTATCACGAATAATTTCCGAATGTTGATTCTAGCCTGCTCGGGCAGAAAGAAGTAACAAAGCCTCTGGCTCCTCATCCCCCAAGCGTGAAGCAACGGCACGACTTAAGAGCCACGTACCCACTCCCTCACGAGACCCTCTTGCCATTCGGACAGTAGTAATTTCTGGTCTCCCCTCTGTGGATTCGAAAAGCCTCTGGAAGAAAATTCGCAAGTACGAGGGTGCTACCGAGCTGCAATGGCCCGTCAAGCTTGACAATGGTTTAGAGGATGATTCAACGGGTTCGTTTGCCTATCCCTGTTTTGACTGCCCCCGCTAGAAAAAATCCCCAGCCCATGTCATCTTCTCGTCCCCCTCTGCAGCGCAAGTTGCAGTGAGCAGATTACATGCCCACATCTTCAAAGGCGCTCTACTATCGGTCACACTTAAAAAGCGCCTCGATGGTTCAGCCAAGCAATCACAGGCATCTGCCCCGGTTCCAAGTCGTGCAAGCCGTCTCATTGTGCGAAATCTCCCTTTCGATATCACTGAACAGGATCTACGCGCTGTCTTCCTTCCTCACGGTTCAATATACTCCGTCGATATCCCACAAGTGAACATGACCGACGATGCCAATGCAGAAAGTAGCAAACCGTCTGCACCACGGCGTGGCAAAGGTTTCGCATTCGTGTGGATGTGGAGCAGGAAAGAAGCAGAGACAGCCATGAATGCGTGCAATGGAATGCAGGTCCGCGCGGGTCTTGCTACCGACCTTATCAAGGAGAAGCAAAAAAGAAAAAGGCTCTCAGACAAGAAAAGAAGGAAGCTGAAGCGAGCAAGGCCCTCGGCGACTCCGGGAGAATAATTGCGGTTGATTGGGCGTTGAGTAAAAATAAGTGGGAAGAAGAAAAGAAACACCTGGACAGAGATACGTCTTCGGGTTCCCAGAGCGAGCAAGAAGGCGAGGACGACACGGAGGGTTCGCAAGCCGCCGTTGACGAACAGGAGAATGAGTCTGACAGTGATAGCGAAGAGGGATCTGGCGATGAAGCTACGGTGGGAGACGTCAGCGACGACAAGGAACTGGCGGGACCAACTTTGCCACAACCAGAGGCTGGGACAACCCTCTTCATAAGGAATATACCTTTCCTTGCGACAGAAGATGAGCTCCGAGCACTGTAAGTACCTGTCCAGCGCTGTGGTCATCCCGGCTAACATGATTCAACTTTAGTTTCCGAAATTTTGGGCCTTTGCGATATGCCCGTATAACCATGGACGTCGCAACAGGTCGATCTCGTGGCACAGGTTTTGTGTGCTTTTGGAATCTCGCCGACGCCGACAAGGTGGTGGAACAAAGCAACATCATACGCACTGAATTGGCTGGGGCCCCCGAAGCACTGGTAGTCCGTAACACTACTCCATCGTTATCTGCATTCCAATTGACGATATCTCCCTCCAGTCAAAAAAGAACCCGTTCGCTATGGCGTCAATATTGACACCCGACCCATCCGCACCCTCTGCGCAGAGCCTCGTGTTACATGGGCGTACTTTGGATGTTGTCCGTGCTGTTACGCGCGAAGAGGCGGGAAAACTCAAGGAGGCGAATGAAAAGGCACGCGAGAAGGCAGATAAACGCAACATGTATCTTATCCGCGAGGGTGGTGCGCTCGGTCCACACTATCTATTCTGCAACCGGAAACTGAACCCCCCCCTTCAGTGATTCTCCCAAACACCCCGGCCGCAGAATCACTCTCGGCAACGGAGGTTCAGAAACGCGCAGATTCTTACAATGCCCGCCGGGCGTTGTTGGCATCAAATCCGTCTTTATACGTCTCCAAGACACGCCTAAGCATTCGGAACATGCCAACGTTCGTGACGGAGCGCATGCTGAAACGCCTTGCAACGCACGCGATGCAGTCCTTTGATGATGAGGTCGCCGCTGGAAGTCGCACAGGTCTAAGTGAGGATGAATTGGCCCGGGACGAGCCTGTTTCTGTTGCGGAAGAGAGCCGAAAGAAAGGAGGACCGACTCCGCGTGTGCGCCAAGCGAAGATCATTCGCCAGGCAGATCGTGTCGATCCACTGACTGGGAAGGGTCGTAGCAAAGGGTACGGTTTCCTAGAAGTACGCGAGCACGCCGACGCGCTCCGTGTCTTACGGTGGACCAACAACAATTCCGATGTTCCACCGCTCCTTGCGGAATGGTGGCCAGCGGAGCTGGAGGCAGAAAAGAAAGGCGCTGATCCATCACGCGCGAAGAAGATTGCGGAGGCGGGGAGCGACGGGGGAAGTGCTAAACATTCGAGAGGCGCGCTTATCGTTGAGTTCTCAATCGAGAACACACAAGTCGTGCAGCGGCGCGCAGCCCGCCAAAATGTGGTGAGTCTAATACTCATGCATATTATTCGCGACATGAAGTCATGAATGCGTTTAGGACAATGCTGGGGGGAAGAGGAAGTTATCCAGCCAGAAAACAAGGATGGTCGCCCGCGAAAAGACGAAGAACGGTTCAGATGGATCGTCCAGTAAAGCTGAGCCTAACTCACAATCGCGACCCAACGTCAAACAAGTTAGGAAGCGCGAAAAGGGAGGAAGGGGAAGCCTACGTAGTGGACCATCGCCAACTCGACATAGAAGTGCTTGTGAATGGCGAATAACTGATATTCATGTGGTCACGGTTTCGCCAACTAGCGATATCTTCTAGTGTTTTGTATCTGTCTGCAGACACGACTCGAAACGGCACTTCAGACGAGCGCACGTCCCTGCCTTTTTTCTTTTTTTGGTTATATTTGTACCCAGGGGTATGTGGGCGTCCCTACCTTACACGCCACATCGATGTCAGGGATCATGCCATCAGGTATTGAGAGTCTTCAGCACTTTAGTGGAAGCTTCGAGCGGCTGCCAGGTTACTAGCGAAATCAGCCCATCACCAATGTGCATCTAATTCGGTATGTGGTTGATCCTGTTACATAGATAGTATTTATGCTGAGCGCGTGGAAAGTAGTAACGGTATATCACGGCGCTTCGATCTTGCGCGTTTGGGTCAACCTGTTGGCGTCGTCTTTGACACGATATCGATTAATTCTAGGGCTCGATGATGCTACATTTCGTCGTTCCTTGCTTTGCACCAATGAGTTCTATCAACCTAGGATGTTTCTGCGCTTCTACGAGCCATGGATGATCGCCGTGTAGCGCGAGGAGTGCCGTGATGGACACTGCTACTTCTGTCCCCACCACACCGGTCGGGCCCGTTGATACCTGCGGCGCTGTGAACACGATGCGGACCAGGCTGGGGTTCTCGCTGACAATGAGCAAGGACGAATTCCACAGTGGAGGGAGGGGAGTGCGCAGAACGCGCAACGAAGGTGAGCGGGACAGCGCCAACGCGAGGGGGACGGTTGGCTGTTAGCCGTGGTGAGAATAGCAGGCGGGGTTCGACGATGGCAATTTCCTGTTGGAGGATTAGCGGGTCTCGGGGAGAAACGAGATGCGCGCAACGAACCAAGCTTGTCCAACCCTCGATGGCACGAGCCAGGGCGCTCGCAGCGAGCAGCGCACGACCTTGGAAAAACCCGGGCCCCTGACGCACAACTAGGCGACGTACAGAAACCGCGGCGAGGGTTGGCCATACGTCCTCCCCATTAAGAAGGGCTTGACTTCCTCCCAACGAAATATGAAACACGAAGTCAAGTGTTTGGAGAGATCCTTTGGCATCACCGATGGCACGGAACACGGGCAACCAATATACTAGAGCCAACGAATAGAGGTGGCGTATATGAGAGACAAACTTCGGCTGGCTGAGGATAGTACTTTGAACACTGTGAGCTTGCGAGTTAGATCGGAGTAGGATACTCTGATATAAGACGGGGAACCTATGCGGTGGATGGTACGACAGGTGAGGAGGGACTGGGGTTCCGGCAGAGATGACCTCGGGTCTACGGGGAGAATGGCAGACTCTAGAATGAGGAAGAGGATTTCCTCGGGGAGATCGAGTAGCGGCATGAACAGTGCGATCTCTGTTCAAAGACAAACACGGCTAATCGGGACGACGTAAAACTCCCGATACAGCAGTTTTCATATTACAGCTGAATCCAAATTAGGGGACACCTGACGGAATTAGCACATGTGGCTGAGTCTAAGCTGACTTGCAGCTGGGTTCACAGTTAAGTACAAGAAAGGATAATTAAAAATAGGTTATCTGGAAAATTATTCTTAAAAAACTCCGGCATCACTCCCGGGCCACCCCTTTGAACTCAGCTGCATATAAGTTTCGAGAAAAAAGGGTCCCCTAATTTGGATTCAGCTATAGTTGTCACCCCTCATTTCGAATACACAGCCGGACTTCTGAAACTAAGAGCGGTGTTCATAATTAAGTCTAGCAGGAAATCGAAAAATTAGGTTATAGAATAGTTATCAATGCTTGGCAGTTGCGGCCCCTTCCTTCCAAGCTGACTTTTGTTCAGCTATATCCTCAAACCCTCCTCAACGAGTTATATTTATGTCCCTTGAGGCACTGTGTGCTTCAGAAACTCATGAATGCAAAGGGATCGGTGTATGTTTGATCAAGAGGTTCACAGAATCAGACTTGGAATCAGGGCTCTAGCGTTATCCGTTTGGTTATCCGTGTTCGCTCTCAGTCTCTCAGAGGCGCCCTCTCCCTCCTCTCGCCTTCCACTGCCACTGCCATCCCACTTCCCGGCACACGGGAATCACACCCTCAGATCTGCACCAACCAGCTCACCGCCACCGCTGCTGACCGCCTCTCAGCTTTGATATCAGCCATCACCACTGCATCGCCACCCAAGCTGCTACAAGTGCGACGACGACTCGGACACCAAGGAAAATGATGCCAGGCAAATATGACTGCAACGGCAGCGACGATGACGCAGGCGGTGAGGGAGACGCAGAACGAGCATCACCGGCCTGTGACAAGAACAACTCTTGGAACAACTGCAACCACCACGACCACGACACGACCACGAGTGAAGGGGTCGATACCGATACCCTTTCGGATGAAGACACAGTAGACCAGCCATGTATTTTTACAAATAGAATATATTTTTTTGTTTTGTTAAAAACAGCGAGTCTTGGGCCCCTGTGCGGGCATTGTGTGTGGTAGCTTTGCTTACGTGTATATTCTTGCGGTTTGCGTGAATCCCTAAGTTACTCATCGATTTGTCATTTGTAATACCCCATTCGATATATGCTATGTGTCGGATAAGTAGATTACATATATTCATTTTTTAATTACTCGAATAATTTTTGCGGGGCGGCACAGCAGCCGGAACACCCATTTGAATCCCGCCTATGTGAAAAAAATGGTAGGGGTGACAACTAATATGAAAACTGCTGTAAGGCAACTACAGTACACTATAGTAATTAACAAGTCAAATTTTCACGGACGATGCTCTCAAACTTTGGATCGACCCGAGACAGTATCTCAATCGATTCTTCCTAAATCGTTTAATACCCTCAGATCCGGCTCCGATGACCATGAAGTATCGTGACGTACCCATATCCGCCTTTGTGCTACAGCACCATCGTCGCTCAAGACATAGTCGCTGGCATCCTGGATATCTGCCTTGTTCACGTAGGCGCCGCGCAAATCGAACTCACGACCAGTACCACCAACGGCAGCCCACACGAGTTGTCGTGAACCTTGTTCGGCTGTGCGGCCGAGCAGTGCTGCCATGATCATCATGACCAGAAGCCTGGCGAAGGGTACATGCCGCGCCAACTGCGTTTTGCAGAAACCGGGGTTGACTGCGGTTGCAATGATTGGCGAGTTTGCAGGCAGCCTCTTTGTCAGCTCTCGGACGAAAAGAATGTTCAGGACTGTGAAATCATTCAAGATGAAGTACCACGATTCAGGCGGCTGCAACGAACGTTTTGATACCGGGTATCTGCCGGAGATGACCCTGCCAAAGACTATTAGAGTAACGCAGAGGGGTACGGGAAGGTGTCTAACTTTGGAGTGCAGTAGTCCTTGTCACTCAGTTTTTGGAGGGCTTTATCAGTTTCAGCCATCTCCTTTGATAAACTTGCCGAATAGTGCACGTCACTTGAAACTATGACTATACGTGGGTTTGGAGATGACCCGGACGAGGCAGCTTTGAGCAAGCAAGGGAGCAAAAGGGTGGTCAACAACACCGCTGACAAGTGGTTCACCTGGATCCTGCCAGCCGAAATTAACGCAACGTCATTGATGCAAAAAGGTTAAAGGTTTAAAGTCTCACGTCTCTTCCCAGCCGTCTCCCGTAGAAACATAGTGGGGAAACGCAACGCCCGCGTTGTACACGAGGATGTCTATCTGTGAACCATCACGAATGAACGCGTCTGCGAAAGCAGAAACAGATGCAAATTTGGAGAGGTCGACAAGAGCAAGTTCTGCATTCTTGAAACCAGTAGCTTGTATGGCTAACTAAGGAATTAGTATCCAAGGAACCCCTCTTCTTGTGTCCACTCTTACCTTGGACTGCGGCTTGACCCTTCTCTTGGCTGCGGCAGGCAAGGACCAGCCTCTTGGGATTCATCAAGGCGAAATGTTTTGCAGCCTCGAAGCCCAGTCCAACATTTGCACCCACGACGACAACCGTTTTGCCGGTAAGATCCACATGTACAACAGGATCTACCTTCCAAAGTTGATCACTGACAAAGTTGAGAAACGTGCGTTGCCCCATGGTGGCGAATGTGCAAAAGGTTGATGGCTGGGGTGGCGGGGTAGTGTTCTTAAGAAGCTGAGAAGTACTGGCACACGCGTCGAGTCGGCACCTGTCGCTATTAATAAAGTACTTGACTAGACGCACATCTCATCTAGTGTATGGTATATAATTCTCCAGATGCATCGGGTACCGCGTACAGAGTAGCTGTTTGTGGACCAGTTATTGCAGTGAGTGAAGCACAGATGTAGGGTCCATGCATTTGTTGTCAAAGTTGTATACCGTACTACAATGCTCTTCAGCGCTCCAGCTTACGACGGGCTCGCGGGCAATTGAAGAGGAAGAGTACCAAATGTCAATTATTTACAGTAATCTCAGATTCTTGTCATCCTGGTTTTTGCTGAGCGCTTCTGCTTCTGTGAACCGACTCTTCGATGGCCTCACCTTATGCACGCGATATCGTTGACTTGATCGTCAACGTCATCAGCTGATTGAGAAAGTTTAAAAACAAAACGCATATCAACCTCCAACTTACAGCGACTGTAATTTGTATTCGCGTACCTAAAAAAGCCTACTAGGCGGTATACCACGGGGATCAAGACAATATTAAGACGCATCGAAAAAGTCTCATCCCCATCGTTTGGTTTTTTTTTTTAAATTGTCAACATCGTCCGGCAAATTGTCTGTTGACTGTCGGAGTGCCAGCATCGTTCATGACAACATCCGCCGCTCTAAATTTGTAAGAGCTGGAATTAGGGCGGCAAATGAGATATCGTAGATGGCGATCGAAGCGGACTGGCACTAAGAATATGTTTGCTAGTGTAGCACTAGGCGTCGTCATTGCCGACACAAACCTTGCTTGGGTTTTCTGGAAAGAAGCTGATCATTAACCGCTTGTTGACGAGGATACTTGACCATTGACCAGAACCGTAACCCTCGGAAACCCTTACCCTCATCAGAGGGTAGGGGCTTCGCAAACGGACGGGTAAGGCTTCCAAAGGGTATCAAGGGTATCGAATACCCTCAACTCGGAGGTATTGTGGAGGGTATGTCATGGTGTTATGTAGAATGCTTTTGTATATTCACCGAAAACATTATAGCTATGCAAAGCACACAGACAGGTGGGAAGAGGCGGTAAAGAAAGGACGGCAGTTATAAGGTGGCAGATGTCAAGCCTGGGACGAGAAGGACAACAGTCAGGATGATATGGAGCACCAAACCGATCCTCAACAGCATCGTAGAACAGTCGAATCGACTTCCCAAGGGTGTAGATGACTTCAGTGGGCCGCCAAATAGTGAGGTGCTGCTCGGCCAGCTACTGCCAAAAGGAGAGGAGCTTGAGGTGGATGAGGATGAGGATGTACCGAATGAAAATGTGGACTTCGACAGCAGTGAAGTCGCAGGTACAGGTTTGGTGTTTGAGGGTGCTGACGGAAAACCGAAAGGAGAGGAAGAAGGTACTTTGTCAGCACACCTGCCATCACAGTGTCTGGTGAGCACGGCGTCGAACAGCAAGAACTTTGCAAGACATGACAAAAGCGTTAAACGAAGGAGATTTTGCAATCTAAAAAAAGCGCAAAAATCATGTTGTAGGAAAAGAGTGTGTGAGCAAAAGAACGAACACTGTTTGTCTCTTCATACTCTACTGGCAAAATTTGTGCAGAGTGTGCCTTGTTTGGCAGTGCATGGTTTTGGCGTCCTCATTACGTAAATACGACACGACCAATGACCTTGCCAAGCAAGGTGACCTCCATCGACGCTCGTTGGTCTGTCTATCTCTGTCCAACCGAGGGACGGCGGTTTAAATACATTTTCACCTTACCGACACGAATTAAATTATAAATCGTAGTGTTACAACCAAGGGATAGGCCTGTGGCTGCTCTTAACCTGCAATTGCAACACTTGCCCCCCAAACCTTCATTCCGTACATCATGGCGCTCACAAAGCACATGAATATAGCCTGGAGTGAATCCTCAACTTCCTTCACCGAAATATAGAGAAACCTTCTTCAGAAGTCCGCGATTTTGTCCCCCGGCGGTGATGGTGCGCCCTTCTCGGTGGTTAACCACGGGCCCGTTGGTACTCTGCGTGCATCGTTTTCATCCGCATGTGTTCTGCGCTGCGTCCACCGTGCCCATACACCGTCGCCTTCCTTCCCTTTCTTCCCCCCGGTGCCAGCACTTAATAACGTCTTTGCAGCGACCAACATATCCATCACCGGAGTCGCTCCCCTGGCCAACATTGCGGGCGGTATCTCCTCTTCCGCATCTTCTATTGGAAGTGTTGTGATGGAAGGAGACCGGATTCCTAGTGCCAATCCCGAGGGCATAGGTCCGGGTTCAGCAACCACGTACGCGAACAACGATCCCTCGGCACGGGCAACGCGAATTAATCGCCACCCAGCACTTTCAACAAGCGACCGCAGCTCTGGAAGTGTACGCTCTTGTCCACCAAGCGTCACTTGCATCTGTGCACGTGTCAATAAAATGATGGCTAATCGCAAGAAATAAAGCTGACTGTCATATCCAACCAGTATGCGTTTGTACTGGCCGCGCCAAGGTTCGCAAGGAGTGGCCAGCGGGCACCGCGCAGTGCTTCTGCACCTCCTTCGACTTTGGGTTCTGACTCCTTTGCACCGGTACACGCGTAAGGTAAAAGATGATCACCGATAACAAGGTACGTCGGCTTCTTTTCAAGTGTGGCCTCATCCGCGGCACGGCGCAGTTGCAGGAGGATGCGTCGAGCGAGTGCATCGGGCCAATCGTGGCAGACCACACGCAATATAAATACGGCAGCTTTGATATCAGCATCGTGCTTAGGTTGCGGTTTGAAAAAGTCGTGCACTAAACTTCATCGGTCAGTATTCGGAATCCCAAAATGAAATAGATCAAACGGGTGCTCGAGGCGGACCTTGGAAGCGTACTCTGCCAGATTGAATCAAACTGGGGCTGTGAATCTGCCATGCCTACAAAACGCTAGTCGGTATCACAAGAAGTGGTTTCAAAAGAAACGTCGTACGTCCTCGCCAAGCTTGCACACTGGCTCGCGGTCTTGGATAATGAACTGCAATTTCGGAAACCGCTGAGCAAGTCTCAAGGTCGTCGATCCGATCCCACCTCCGACATCTACAACGAGTGCACCTTCTGCTAGGTCTGGAAACGGAAAAGCTGTCGCAACCTGTCAGGGTAGGCCATTTTCTTGCAAGCAGATAGAGATTACCGCATAGTTCTGCATCTGTTGCACCCATCCATCCTTCAGTCCCGGCCATGGCCCTGGCAAATCTCGCAAGTCGGGTACTATTTTCGGGAGTCTCGAGCCAAGTCCAATATGAAAGGGTGGTGCGCTGTGACAAATTAAAGGCTGTGGGTGCGAGCAGAGGCTTCGTATCTGGTGTGGGTACGCGCGGAGGCGAAACCGGAAACAAAATGGGGCGGTCGTCGGTCGAGCCGGATAGTTTGGGGCGCGATAGCAAGCGGCGAATCACAGGTTGTGCACGAGCAAGAGGAGATTTCGAGACACTTTGGGTTGAAGGGGACTTTGGCCCAGAAATGAGAGATATGGGAGGAAGGAGTGTTGTGGTTGTTGTGGGAGTAGTCGTAGAAGGGATAGGCGGTTCTGTGCTACTGCTACGAGAGAAAAGGCCAGTGAATGGCGGACGCTTTGAAGTAGCTTCCGGAAAAGATAAAAGAGAGTCCGTGAAATAGGCAGAAGCTTTGAAGAGTTCGTCGGTACTGCAAATGCAAGGTCACGTGTGAGCGAACTAGTGATGAGGAGAGGCACACTTTAAGGCTGCAAGGGCGGCGACGCCGCCACCTTCGGTATCGTATTTCTTCTCAGGGCTACGAGTAGGTCACCATGGAAGACACGCAAAAGGGGCACGAAGGGTGGGAATACTTACGCAGTTCGACATTCTGTGAATGAGCGTCCAGAGTCTAAGAGAGCGGAGACCCGATTGAGTGCGAAAACGTCTGGTTCGCGTTCCCGTACGAGATGGTGGGTGGCCAGTAGTCGTAATATATGACCTGAAGGCGGCGTCGGGGGACACGCGAAGGGGGAAGATACATGTAAGGACATACTAATTTTTACCGAGTCTACGCCTACGCTGGCGGATATTTCTATGACAGATAAGCCTGCGGGGCCAGCAGAGCTGAGGAGTTCTGGGATGTGAGATGCCTCAAAGAAGCGTAGGCATGATGGGAGGTGGTACTAATCACAGACAATTCTATATCAGTTCCTTTTTTTAAATTAAAAAAAGACTGGGCGTACGATCATGCTCGCATCGCATATTGTCAGAAGAGGGGGGCGAACGACAACAGCTAGTTGTGAAGCTGCAGAGATGATGCGAGAGATGGCGTTCGCGACGTCCGGGCGAGAGGTAAGTTGCTCTGCAGGAGAAGAGGGGTCTCCAGGAAGATTGAAGTCGGGAAAGTCGAGAAGTTGGTCATGACCGGAGGGAGGAATTTGGGTATTAGATGACTGAGATTGAGAGTAGTGCGAGGCAGAGGAAAGGGTGTGGTTTGAAAAAGAAAGGAGAGGGGGAGTAGGTGAGCGATGGCGCTTTGGAGAAGAGGGCGGGGACGAAGGGGAGAAATTAGAAGGATCTTGTTGTTCTGATGTGTAGGCGGCATATATCTCGTCGATGGCGGCACCGATAATAGCCTGTAGAGCACGTAGAGTGGCAAAGGTCATCTGTCAACGCAAAAAGCAAAGCACGCGTGGTCGTACTTGTTATAGTCGAGAGCGAGCGATGACGAGTGTGACGTGGTGCTGCCCTGGATCTTGACATCCTTGACATCTCATGCATTCAAATCGAAGCGTCCAAAGTTGGAGCAATCTAACTATTCATTCCCGAGACAGCATTGTCCACAGTCTCGGAAAGCGCAACGAATGCGTCAAGCAGCGCCGGTACTACAAAAGGTTCCTGGCACTCCTCTTTGATGTCCAGCAAAATACGAGCGTGACGTGCCTCCTTTTCCGCAAGGTTGGCTTCCGCTTCCACCCGTCTGGCGGTCTCCCGTTCTGCATTAAAACGCAGAGTTTGTATGTAGATTTCCAGCATAGGGATGTAGGCTGCTCCACCTCGTGAACAAGAAGCGCAGAAATCAAACAGCATCAACAAGCCAGACGTACAGGCGAGATTCTGTGGCTGCGGTGGAACACTGATTCCGGCGCTCTCGAATACCCTAAGTAACCTAGCCTCGAGCTCATTCGATTGTGAACGCGAGCCGCCGCTACCAGTACGAGGAGTAGGAGTTCCAGTGGTATTAGTTCCATCATGAGGGCATTGCTTCACAATGGTAGGTGAAATTCCATCGGGAATCCCACGAGTGAGGTATGGAAGAAAAAATCTTTGAGGGAATATGAGAGTCACCATCTCAGCGCGCGCACGGGAGCAGACCAATAAAGAAGCGTACACCATCAAGCGAACGCTGTACGCATTGTAAGCCCATCTGATGACCCAAAGATGCGAGAAAGCGTTTACATGAACTTTTCTTGCAGGGTCGATGTATTTGCCACTTCACACCGGTCACAAACACTCTTTACTATAGACTGTTCCATGACCACACGATGTTAGGTTCACTGAGAAACGATGTAAGAACCGGACTCTCACGTTTGTAGATACCACATCCCAGTAAATGTCGATATCATTTGTACCATACTGACTTGGAGGCTTCACAACGTTCGTTGCTCTAGGATGTGGTAATCCCAGGTTTGAAAGAATATTCTTGAGCCAAGGCAAGAGCGAATGAATATCAGTCTCTGATACATTCTGTCCACTAGGCCCATCGAATTGAATGCGCAGACAAAAGGTCATACGGTCCCTCATCGAGCTGCCCTGGGAAATACAGCAATCCTGACTGTGGCGTGATTCAGACAGCTTCGGTGACTCCCGTCGCGGTAGACGCCTCCAGCTCACGTGCATTTTCCGCGTGTGGGAAAAGACACGTGAGTGAAATGCGCATCGACAGCGCACAAGTTGAGTGGAATTCCGTTGTAATAACGGCTATCCCTATCTGATTGCATACAGCGTGCACATCGCGGAAACGTGAAATTGGAACTGTCGGCTTCACTTCAAGTATATATGTGAAAAATTGCTGTTCTTCCAAGCTATACAATCAAACAAATCACACCTGACCCCTCGTACTCTCTAATAGCCCGCATTGATCAGGTAATCAGCGAGGCCCTCAACTACTGGAGTACACTCGCCCGCTTGGAGAGGCGCGACGTATTCCGCAATAAGTACTGCCTGCTTCGTCTTTACCAAACATGCTCCATCACTCTAAGTACGTGAGTGAGCGCAAGTGTTTGTGGGATAACAACTAGGTGTGTGTTGTGCGTACCTGCTTCTTCACATAGATACTACGTTCGTCTGCTTTGACGGTGAAGAACTTCTGTCCAGAAAGCCGGATTCCATTCGCTTGGGCTATATCTGCACTCTTAAAAGCGGCGACGATCTCCTTCTGCTCATTTGGCAAGACCTACCAAGGTCAAGGTGGATTAGCCATTCAAACTAGATGAGTCAAACATGGCACGCACAGTGTAACCCGGGGATGCTGCCCAGACGCCCCCCTCCAGGCCGATTATAGCAGCTCGAGTGACTTTCCCGCTGCCCACAAGATTGGTCTCGACGTAAGCTATAAACCACAGGGATCAAAAGATCATGCATATGGCACTATAATCGATGGAACATACTCTGCCAGGACATAGTGTGAGAAGGAAGGTGAGTGTTGAAAGGAAGGCTAGGAGGTGGTGTAATAGATCAGGAGGGGCGAGCTGAGTGCACCCAAATCGGAGATCACCAACCGATATAGTAACAAATCGGTGGTGATGGCCGCCGTAATCCTATTAGATAATCTTTTGTGTGCACCGAATTGGGACCCTCAGCAGACATAAACAAGGACAGTATTTCGTCAAGGGAAATGATTTCATGAAGACCTAAAACTTCTTCGTCAGATAAATATCTTATATCTCTTATGGGTCTTTTTTTCCCGTTTGCTGTGTATTACAGGACAAGGTGTGATCGATGTGATCATCCTCTTGTCCAAGCGCTTCTCTTCTGCAGGCAGCAGAGACACACCCACGTCACGTGTTCCTCACCAAGTTCACGTTCACGCTCATCCATGGCAAGCAATCTTGAGCAACTCGAATGTCTCACTAGGGAAATATCAAACAGCTTTCCAGGAAACGATATTCTCATAACCCAAATAATCACGCTCGTGACAACGTGTCCACCCACCTTTACATACCTTCATGACCCTTACACGACGCGGATCACTGCATCACTCGTCAACGCTTTGATCTCATCCTTGTCCGCTGTCGATGCAAAGTCTCTTGTTTCGGAAGATGACACGATACCCGCCATCGCATCTGCGCAGGTTAACGCGGTCGCGTGTTTCACGTCGCGGCTCTTCTATGACACAACCCTTAACCGTCTGGCCAAGTGGCATCCTCGTTGGGATGACGGGTGTGACAACTGGCCTGGAGGGTCTGCCGGCGTACGTTACAATGATAGTCTGGATGGATTTCTTCACGGTTTGCGTGTGTTGCATGCCCAGCTTAGCGGTGATGAAGCGGGACAAACATCCCACAGAAGTAGGTCAAAAGCTCGCGTGCAGAAGAATACAGTGAAGATGGTCCTAATCATTGAGCGAGCGGAGAGAATAAAGGAATCGCTGCCCGAACTCCTCGTCCCCCTTACAAGATTGGCCGAGTTAGTACGTCGTCTTACAACTGACTCGCTGCTAATTAAACGCTATTCAAGTCCAAGGTGGATATACATACTATATTCATCTCTCAGTCCCCTTGGGGAGAAATCAAACCTTCGATGGGTGCGGCCATTGATCCGTTTCACTTATCGGTGCGTCCTCCTTCTCAAGAAGGTGCGCATTTAGTTTCTTGCCTTTATTTGGCTACAAGGGGTCTTGCTGCAGATACTCGCAGAATTTTAGTATCTCGCTTTCCCACGGATGGTGATGTCTCGGCTGCACCACATGCCTACCACCCTGCTCTTGCGCAACTCTACGCACAATATGTAGATGCTCTTTGTAGCATCTGCGCACCGTTCACCCGCGACCCTCACGAACTTTCTTACGTCGCAGCTGCTCAGTGGCCCAGCTTCGTCGCACCAGTTCTCGAGGCTCAAAGGGATGCCAATCAGTTTCACTCCGTCCCAGAGGACCTACGCTTGCGCCTTCTGCGAGTGTTCTTACCTAGTTTCACTGCTGCACTTGAGGCCCTCCATCCTCGGCGGATGCACGCTCGTGCATGGAGTCAGACGCCTGACATAACAGATGGCCCTGAAAGTGACGAGAAGAGCGTTGAAATGACCATCCGCTCCCTATCCACTCTGCAGAAGTATATATTGCTCGCGGCTTTCCTCGCTTCTTCGAATCCGCCAAGGACGGACATGCGCATGTTCGCTCGGAGTCGTGAAACGCGATCCAAGCGTCGGCGTGGTGGTGGGACCCGCAAGGCACCACAACGCAGTGGAAGTACTCAAGCGAAGGTAGGCCGGACCTTGCATTCATACGCGCAGCAAATTGACGTATCGGTGATAAGGTACCTCAACGTCTTTCTGGCCCTGCGGCATTTCCACTTGACCGCATGAGTGCGATTCTTGCTGTTCTACTTGAGGAGTACGATCTGGAAACACGAATTATCGGCAAGGAGTTCACGCAGCTCGGAGAATACACCGAGACGGAATTAGTACGGGTGCATACATCTGGAGCGGTATGCCTTCGGAAACTGTACTGTTGCGCTGGCGCTGACATCGCCAAAAAGATCGCGGAGCTTTCCGCCGCTCATCTCCTTCTGCGAGTATCCCCGCCAGACCGCCTCGATGGACCACCTACGTACAAGTGCGGAATTTCATACGACGTCGCACTTGCTCTAGGTCGTGAGATGCGCGTCCCTATGCTTGACCTGATTTGGGAAGCTGGTTAAGGGAGCTACGTATGTGGCGCTTAGCTTGGAAAAGGATAGTGCTATGCGGACCCGCCTGTGGAGGTTCCTCGGGAGTGTATGGCTTCCCGTAGACCTAACTTACCCCAAACATATCCTAACGCATTAATGCATTATGCTTGGCATTGAGCCTGAAATCAGGACTCAAGGATACGATTCGCATAAGATCCTATCCTATTCTAAATAGATCCTTACAAGGATGCTTCGAGGTTTAACTTGTTGCTGTATGTCTACCAGAAACCATCCGATATATTCTATACATCTATTTGTACCTCACTGTACTAATCGGGATAATCGGGAAATACCTGTTGCATGAAGGGTAGCATCGTTCGTTGTGTGCCATGTGGATTTAGTGTCACAGAGCTATGGAAGTTGTAAAGACCTCCAAACAAGATCGGAATTTGCTGCGAAATCTTTTCAATGAACAGAGCCATGTGACTGTAATGAGTTTTTTATTTTATTTTTTCAAATTTTACCGTACAGTAAAAAGAAAAGAAACAGAACCGAATTACATTGTTAGTTACGTGTCATGCGATCTGAGAACGCTTCCCTCATCGACGTGTCAAGGTGACGCGGTTCAAGTTTCTCCCGTCTCCCGTTCATCGCTTCGTGTTGGAGATGCACATGGTACAAGACTGCGACGAGCAACGAACCTCACTCGGCCGTTCAAGGGACTTGAATGTAGCATGCTTTTGGTTACTCGCAGACCAATCGGTATCCTAGACCCCGTAACCAATGACCCTATCCTTACAACGAGAAACCTTGTTTCTGGCACTCTGGCCTAGGGACAATCTAACGACTTAAGTTTTGGAGAGCATGTGTCAGCTGACGGAACTACCGACACGGACGTGCTGACAACCTGGTTTCGCCAACATGGACCATTGGTACTTCTCAACGAGACAAGATGGTACGGGCAAGGCGGGGACTAAAGCCGAACGTCAGGTACAATTATTTTTTCTTTCGACTGTGATACTGACACTAGTTTCTTTACAGAGCGAGAGATGAGGCGATGTGGTGATGTCCTCCACTCGTAACCCGAACCCATCCGACTCCCGGTGGCACCACCGATGGCACCGATCCCAGTTGAGGTGAGGTTGCCATTGAGGGCATAGCCTGAGCTAAGGTAAGCTTCTTCTCAATTACCTGGTCGTTGGTCCCCAGTACTAGACAAAATGACCGAAAGCACGTCACAGCTGCCCTTTACTGAGACTCGATGTTGGAATTGTGGAGTAACAAGTGAAACGGCCCGACAAATCATGCGGGCGGGGACATCCGCCAGCGATATTTCCATATCAGGAGAGAAGCTGACATCGGGAAGAACTGGCAACGAATACGAATACCAAAGAAGCCCTTCCCATGCGGTTGGCCCTTGGGTTTTCATATTTATTTTTCTGCGCCGCATGACGCAGGAACAAGTACACAGGTATCGTGTGCACCTCGTATAAATACCGCCTTGGTCCTCCTCTTATCTCCCGCCTGGCCTCCCTCCCTTCCCCACAATGTCGGCCATCTCGGAGCCTCTCAAGAAGCAGCGTCTCGTCGCCATTGCTATTACCTGGGCTTGGTTTGTCGTCTCCGCCTGTGTTGGCCTCAATGCCCTCATAAAGTTTGTTCTTTACCCTATGTCGATGGGCTGAATCTCACATACCTTGTCTCCAGGAGCAACCAGGCGCAGACACACGACCGGAAACTCGCCCCACAAGGCGTCACTCTCGAATTTCATATCAATGGTACCCACACCTTTCTCCTTGTCACCGTCTCCGCTTAATCTTTTCGCTCCGCAGATATCTATCAACCTGGTGTCGTTCTCACGTCCGTTTGCGCTGCTGTGGCTGTCATCCTCTCAAAGTTCTTCATCGTCACGCTCATCTGGCCAAAACGCTCCACCAACTCGCTTAAGATTCAAGCATGGATCTTAATCTTTTTCAATGCATGGCTTCTCGCAACGCAGATTCCTTTTACCGTTTTCACGGCGACCCGCTCTGCGAAAATCGACGCCTTTCTTGATGGCCAGCAGTTACCCGCGGCGACTGTTCAAGCAGCAATCGCTGCGGAGGGACAGTCAGCCAAATATAATAAGCTGCACTCTAGTATGTAGCCACAAGCTGGCAATCGTAGTGGCCCAGACATTGATTTCCTTTGTAGACGTCCTTCTTTCCGTCTTCCCTTGGATTGCACTGCTCTTTAATACTATGCTCATAAGCATTCTCTTCGCGGCTGCCCGAAGACGCGTTGAACCAGAAAAGTCTTTGCATTCATCCTTTGTGGAAACGGAGAAAAAGAATAGCCATGACGGATAATATATGTCCCACCTTCTTGTTACACTTTGGCACTCTCCGAATACAGGGTGTTGACGGCCTTTCATGACAGCGTTCTCAGACTAAGCTCCCCTTCCCTTCCCTCTTTCCTATGTACAAGATAGTATACCTCCTACTGGTTCTTAATACAAAGTGGTTACAGGTTACGAATGTTGGGCCTCTACCGGTGTTTTGCTACCTCCGTCCCTGAAGCTTGAAGGCGGAGCCAGTGTTGGGGCAGTGTTGCGGAGGTAGAAACGATTGGCTTGACAAATTTTATTGCGGTGGAAAGGCAGCCAGCGACATGCATCATTTTCGGGAACAATAGGGCTGTGTGATATCCATGTCCCGCTGACCCTGTCGCAATTAGCCCCGTGACTGCTGTAGACCGCTTTTAAGCTGACATCTCAGTCAGATCACTGTGGATCTTTAAACTGGGCTGATATCGATGAGACCTAATGGAGATATTGAGACCTTCCATAATCTAACTGGGAATCTACACGGCGCTGTTGTGGCACAAGACGCTCAAAGAAGCCAATTCCATTGCATTGTCACACTCTATCGGGCACCACCACATGTTCTTCTCACATGCCCACACTCCATTTCCATAAGAGAGGGACTTTCTGCTTGTCATTGAGCGCTATTGAGCGCTTATGGCGGTCAAGTCGGACGTTCACACGAATTTCCAATATGAACACAGGTGATTTCCAAGGGAGTGTTCGCGAGTAGCACTGAGCGGCGCCACTAATGATCGATGTTTGGCTAATCCACGATTAAATGCGGTCCGATTTTAGCAGGATCAGGGCATCAGTTCGTGGCACGAGTGGGTCGCTTGATCATTGGGATATAAGAGCCGCACAAATTACCTAGGAAATGACAGAATAAAGGATAGGACTCAATGACAGGAAAGGTGATGTGAAAGTACATGCTCGTGTAGATCCTACGAGAATCAGCACACGATAGTACATCCAATATAACGAATGACTCACGCTTTTATTAGCCACAACCGCATCGCAACTTGCCTCACCTGATCTCCACCAGCACAGATAAACCATGTCGCCATTCCTCGCATTATCATCGCCAGCCAATCGCTCGACGTCTTGGTCGGTGGGTATAGTGAGCTTCTCCTCATTACTGGGCTGTGCGTGCTGGTCTTGTGGCTCGGTTCCGGCGTTTTCGTTTGGCGGCGACGATGACGGACTTGTGTCGGGCACGTAGTCTTCGTCATCGTTCCCATCGCTCGGCGGTTCCCTGTCGGGAGACTTTCCGCCATTCGCCTGTCCTTCTGCCTCCAAGCGTAACACCAGCCTTCTCAGTCTGGAATTTACCTTCTTTTCGGCGCGCAGCTCGTCCTTTGTCTCATCTAGCTCGCCTTCCCTCTCATCGAGTTGTCTTTGAAGCCGATGATATTGGCGTTCGAGCTCGGGCGCAATTGCGGCACGGTAGCGTACGTCATCGTCTGTGCGACGTGCACGCTCTGTTAGCATTTCTGACAAAGCCTTGTACTTCCGAGCCTCAGATTCGAGCTTGCCCACCCGGGCTTCGAAAGTAGCGCGGATCATGGCGATCCCGTTCACAGCTTGTGATTCTGCAAGGGTTGCACGTGCCAAAAGTTCTTCGTTCTCAGAACGCGTGATGTTCGTGAAAGCAGAAGCTTTTTGATATTGCGCGCGAAAGAATTCGACGTCGGTCAACGCCAGCGCTTTGTCAGCACGCAGGGCATCGGTTTCACTTTGCAATGCCGTTTTCTCTTCGGCCCATCGTGCGCGTTCTAGATCGAAGGCAGCTTGCGCTTCTCTTATTTGATCCGTCTGAACTCCCGTGGCTACGTGGTCGGCCCCCTTTGCGGAGAACGGCCCTCGGTTGGCTACCGGATTTACCTTGCTGTTGGTCGGTTGCTCACGCAGTGCATCCACTTGCGCCTGCAGATCCGAATTTTCCTCGGATTTTTTGTGAAGAAGGTTCAAAGCTACCGCGAGCTGGCTACTCAAAGATGCCTGGGATGATGCACGAAGCGATTGAGTTTGAGTCGAGCTCTGTGTGGTAGGCGGAACCTCATCCGGCGGACTTGGCTGTGGGGGAAGTAGCATCAGGCACAGAATTAACGCAAGGTGGTGGAGTTATCACCTCGTTGTCATGCGGGGACACATTCGCCACGCCTTTGTTGACATGTTGATCTAACTTGTCTTGGGTAACCATATCCTTAGACTCGACTGAGGGCCCCCCTTCACGAGGCTCACTAGGAGGGTCTCCCCGTGTTTTTGGGTTCACCAATACGGCAGCCTGAGACTGACTGGGAGACTCTAAACTGTTCAAGACTTGTTGGAGCGCCACATGTGGCGGAGGTTGTGTAGTGGTCTGCGGTGCGATCGAAGTGCTGCTCGGCCCCTCCACAAGATTCCCTGTTGTATATGCAGCCGCGCGCCGAACTAGCTCTAACCTAGCCCGTGCCTCGGAAGCTCGGCGTTCTGCGAGCGTTCCGCTACCACGTCGCCAAGACAAATCTTTAAGGGGACCAAGCTGTCCAACGGAGCTCGGGGTTGAGTTTGCAATGGGTCGAGGGTCCTGCTTTTCTGGAAGTGGAGATGTCGTGGAAGGTGCGATGACGGCAGGGACATCAGGAATAACCAAGGGTTTGCGGGTGGGGCCAGGTAACGTGGAGGTAGGGGGGATTTCACTTTCTCTCCGTATGGGAGGATTCGTAGCACTATCTTGTACGTGGTGGGCCTCTTCGCGAAGCCCTGAAACGTGGCTTGTATTCGCATTTCGATCCATAGGTTGGTTGTCGGTACTCAGTTGGTTCATTAGATGATCGTCCAGAACTTCCTGAGAATGTTCTCCAGCTTCGCCTTTCGCGTCTCCCATGGACGTTTGCAGAGGATCATTGGGAGCAGAATCATGGCCAGGGCTTCCCAATTTGGGGGACCGTCGCGATACAGAACGGTGTGGTTGTGACTGCGACTCTTCCTCCTCTTCGCGCAAAGCAATAATCTGAGACTCGGAGAGGCCTACAGGCTGCATCAGGGGAGCCTGCGTCCGCATGGACGTTGCTGTAGAGACGATGGAATCCGTGCGCCGTTCTTTTGGGGGGTCTCTGGGTTTCGCCGCGGCATGTTTTCGTTTCGGTGGACCAAATTTCGCCGTGGACGTCGGCACCCACATCTCTATTTCTTCAAACGGAGGATGGGGAGGCGCATGGCTGAGAGAATCTTCTCTATTCGGCGTATGGTGGTGTGCGGACCCTAGGTCGCCACCTGGCTGGCTCGCAATGACAGTGACGGGCCTCCTTTTCTTAGAAGGTTTAGGATCATCATCTGTGTTGCCTGGAGAGGGATGCTTGCGCTTGCGAATGGGGACGTGAGACTCGGAGGGTTTAGTTAGGCTGCCCCTATCAGTCGGCCGGCTGTGGGCTACTGGCGCCTGCACTGACTCAAAAGATGAGGACGCGACGCGAGACGACTCATTCTTTGCTGTATGGTTTAGTATATGAATGAGCGTAAGTACGCAGCTGAGAAGTAGGCACCTTTCTTTCTTTCCCATTCCTTGATGAGTTCAGGCGAACAGTGTGAATTGGGGATCCAGGAGAGCGGCCAGGGCTTGCCTGTTTTAGGATCTTTACCGGCCCACCGCACGCTGTACCGTTTCCCATCCTCTGCGAGGATCTCAGCTACCTCCCATGAAGTCTCTTCGCTAGGGGTAGGGTCGTTTCGACTCCGGCGAGATCCCGAAGACATAGTCAACTAAGGTGTCCCTTGTTCAACGGAGCTTAATCGTCGGCTATTTGGTGAAATTGATTTCAAGAAAAGAGAATGGAGTCTTCAAGTCGAAGCGAAGTTGAGTCATCGTGTCTCCATCAACGCGTGGTCCACAGCCTGAAACTGGATTGTCCCACGGACCATTGCCCCCGGCAACTACCGAGACTTACAGACCACATCCACAGATACTCCGAGTCGTACTCATACTATCAGTCACTCCTTGGCAGTTTTTTTTCCTCCGATTCCTAGGCTAGGTTAAAAATTCTCTTAGTCACCTCCATTTTCTGACCGACCCTGACTTGTTGTTATTTTGAAATGCGATCACTTGATGTTATAACTCCAACTGACTACACGGGCCAGCAGAGAAATTAAACTAAGGAAATATAGTCAGGGTATCCAAGTATGAAATCCATACTTCAGAACAACATAGTTGAGCCACGGCTCGACCTTCATTCCTTTATATTGTTTTCTATGCACATCGTGTGTTGATGGCGTCAGACAGATCGAACACGTGCTGACTGCGTGGCATTGCCTCATTAATTTCGTGAAAAGCAAAACCTGTTACCTTCCTATCTTGCCTTACTTCTTAACGTCCCCCCACTTTTGTCCGCGTCTTACCTTTGTGTTTTGAAACACACTCTAAGTCACGATGTTCTGCCCACTGGAGAGCGATCTCAGGAACTAGAATTCTCGGTGGCTATCATTGTTCTACTAGCTTGGATCGATCGACTGGAAACGGGGAAAGCTGTATGCACATTCCCGTGCACAGGATCGCCGTGCTGTCCCCTCACGGAAATGTGTACGCCCCAGTACGCGGTAACGGCTTAGTGGCTTTGCTGCCACTTCGCGTCTCATGTCTCCGACCTGTTGGGCTATGTCATACCCTCTCCTAGTGGTGCAACACCGCCTCTGTTGCCATCCGATCTCCGTGACTGGGCCAACAATTTGGGCCATGTCTTCTGTGTTTCAGCGCTCTGGTCACCTTCCTTAGGGTTGCCCTTGCCGCCCAATGTCGCCCTGTCTAGTCCAGCGTCATGGTGACTGCACGTTATCGAGTCTAAGTACTCCGAAGACCCGTGTTCTTCTGTATGTAGACGCTAGATGATTATGGCTAGCAAGGTCTTCTCAACCGTCGTCTCACCAATTCTATGGTGCTAGCGTGATGTGAGTAAAAGTAATCACACGAAAGCTGTCAACAGGCAACAATAAACCAACGTTGTCCAGATGTCATATCCGCACCAATCGCGTCCACTAATTCCATTTGTGAAATAGGGCACAAACTACAACCGAAGACGCAAGTATGAATCACCCGGTGTCTACAGTAAGGCTTTCGCCCATCAGGAAATAGAGATAAATTCGCGCTACCATGACGGACCATATACTCTGATGACGCGTTAAGGTATCTCACACCTCCGCTCTGCTGGCAGGGATATCACTTGCTGTGCGATTCTGACTTCCACCCCCGAAGGTTTCGCAATCTAGCAAATGGGTACTCTGCCATTCGCGAATGCCCTGGCAGGGTAGTAGATAGGTAGGGCGTTTATCGAGGGATGTAAAGTTACCGGGTAGTATCCACCTTCCAGTGAGCGAAAGTTTGACACCATTCAGCGCAACATAGTTGTCATTTATGGTTGCTCTTCTATTTACGGAATGGATAAGTTAAATTAGGCTTATGTGCTAGTGTCAGTAGTTGTGATTGTAGGGAGGCCAGCAGTTGTCCAATGAATATACTCTTTCGAACTGACTAGCACAATGAATCCCTACCATTACTTATTCCTACACTTTTATGTGATTTGAGGGTGACCAATACCCGAGGCTTTGAAGTTATAGGGCTTAATGGGTGATTTTGCGTGATTTAATTGAAAAAAAAAAGTGTTTCGCTTGGTGATTCGAGAAGGGTACGAATTTTTGAATACCTTACTGTAATGTCATTCCAAAAAGTACTACGATATCGGAATTCTAGCTGTTCGACCTCCGGTGAATAGCCTCGAACGAAAACTTCGCTTTCCGGAGTCCTGCAATCTGTGCTGCAATCGATCATCTCGTACATTATCGTGAGAATCTTCCTAATATGGAATATACTGCCGGACGCAGCCACAACGGGTGTGGAGTGGCGGTGCTTGCCCAGCCCAATGACTCTTGCTGGATCGCCTAGCCCATGTACAAGGTCTTTCCTGGGATTTGGGATCATCGAGTCCACGGCTGTATTCACAGGCGACATATTTTCCTTAGGCTACACAATCACGATGCCCGAGTCTCTTCCGAACACCGCCTCGAAGTGCCATCGACTGCGCTTTTACCATTACCATCTGTGCTATCTGTTAGGCTCCAAGACCTAGCCGATCATCCTGTATGTTTTAGTGACACGAAGGTTTCGGCAACTATCGCACCCGAGGTGGCTTCGCCGAGGTTTCCAGCGTACCTGAAGAAGTGGTATTGGAACATTTATACCATCACGGAGCGATGTTTCATACACATTGTCACCACTCCTAGTCTTCATGATCTCATTCGAACCGCCATCAAGGTGGGTCCAACTTATATTAAAAGAAAACATCCACCAGGGCAAACTGTTCGAGGAGAAAACTACTCCGCTTCAAGATATAAAAATCTTGGCTCCCTCGGATGTTCGGCCCCACCAGGATCGCTCTATTGTCTTAACCTCCCACTCTCTTTCTTCCTCTATGGATGACCATGCGCTCAAAAGCGTTTATTCCTCTCCTTCAAGCTATACGAGGCGAAGGGCGCCGGCGCCAACTCCTCGACTTCATCCGTCCACACAACCACACCCTCCACCACTGCTGGGAGATTTGGAAAGCCCTCGGCATCCTGGTGCGAGATTCCCCTCACAACTTCGTGCGTTACTAATCCGCCTCCATATAGAGCTTTCACAGAGCAGGGCCCGGTCGAGTCACCCTCATCCTGTGCACCGCGCGTACGCACCTCCGGAACCTTCACCCAGCCCAGCCCCTTCTAGTTCTAGTTCCGGACTTGCGCATTTTCGCGCGCACAGACAAACTGAAGGTATAGCACCTCAATCCATGCGCCACTCCTTCACCCACCCAGGTGGATGGCCAGATCGTCTTCTGCGCGCACGGACAACAGTTGCGCATCCCCTGGCATCGCGTTCGTCGTCGCATCTGGATTCTGGGCCGTCCCAACCGCGCCGAGGTAAGCGCAAGCGTCCCACGGGTTCAGAGAGTGGCATTTCTGCTCCTCAACCAGTTGCTGCACATCGCGACACAGGTGGTACACAGAGGAGTCATCGGAGGCACTACAATATTGCCGAAAAGACACAATCCACCATGCTCCCTTCTGGTGGAATGTACATGACATTTCCGTTGGACATCCCTTCTCCCGAACCAGAAGCCGAGGGTAGAGCGGGACCACCTCCCTTCGAACATGGGCCGACCGAGTTGCCGCCCCGGCCTTACGACACAGAAACCAAACCCCAAGTAACCGAAAGGGAAGGCAGCGGTCCGGAACGGCCCGCTAAAAGGGGAAGACTTCCAGCCGATGTCATGGATCATGTAAGTGGCCTTCCGTCGTTTCTTGCTATGCGTTCTGATCCACAGTATCTGGGATAGCTACCAACAATTGAAGGTCGCCTACATAAGATAGAGGTTGCTGTTCAAGAATATATCGACTCAAGAAACGAACGGGCCATGGAGAAGTCAAAACTTCCAGGCTCTTAATAAATGTGTTGTACACTGACATTCTTTTGTATTTCTGCTCATGTTTTTGTTGTATCCCTTTACTGTACTGTGCTGTGCTTCGTACTAACGGACAGTGGACCCCAAACATCCCAGATATCCCAGGCATTTAGGATTTTGCCACATACCCCCTCAGTTACCCCCCAATTTGTAGTCCTGTTTGTTCCTTTACTCAAGTAATTACCGTCACTATATTTATTTGGAAAAGAAAGAAAAGAAAAAGAGAAGATCGAAATCAGGCTATACGGATACTGTAAGGGAATATTTTATGTTTGTTAAGGTTTTATTTGTGTTAAACCAATCCACGCTTTGCTGGCGTGCCAGACACGCTCGCTTGCTGCCACAACGACATGCATTCAGCCCAGTAATTGTGCACGTTTTCGACGTTACACACTATGTTTAGCGCTTTAATCACTCCTCTCCGCGCGAGATTCGAAACATCATCTCTGGTTGAGCCAGTCACACGAGTGGATGGCAATGAGGATGACATAGCGCCGGAGGACTTTGCACGCGACGTGCTCATTGAGCTCATGAGGAATGCTGTAGAGAAGCTCAAGTCGATGAGTGATATCCATTCTAAAGTGGAGGTACGCATTTAGTGCGGCTACTCAGCTTGTGTCTTTCTGAGTGTCAGTATTCTAGGTTTTGACCGAAGTCCACCGAATCATGCTGGAGGATGCATGCACCAAGGATGTATTTCGTGAAATGGATGGCTTTGTCGCAATTATCAACATTCTGTCAACACTCCGTACGTCTCGCGACGAGAGCCTAGCTGAACACCAGGAGCAGGCTCTTGATGAGATCGTCGAGGCAGCACGTCTTGTGTTTGTCATCGCGTCGGAAGCGATGTCTGGTGATGAGGTCAACTCACAATATTTTGAGGTGCGATGCCTTTTCTTCTTTCTGCACTGTTCTTATGGTCTTTCAGCGCCATGTGGGATACGAGTCTCTCGCCCAAGCGTTACAACCTCTTGTCACGGATGCCCAGGATCAAATCCTGGGCTTCCTTTTCTCTCTCGCACTCAATGATTTCTCCGTTTCCAGTCTATTCACGTCGCTGCACGTGGCCGACTACAATGACGTTGATTCCCGGATCAAAGATATTGAGGTTCGCCTTGGTCTCATTGCCCAACCAGGTGCCATCCGTATTCTCCTAGATCTCCTACCAAAACTTTCGGAGGATACAATGCTAGATTACGTGGTCTACAGGCTTTTAGAGCGGTTATCTGCACTCAGGCACAGGAATAAGGTTATTCTTTGTGGCCTCGACATATTGGGTCGTCTTTTTCGGACATTCATATCTCAAAAGAAAATGTCTACTTCAAGCCAGGAACGGCGTATCGTGCAAAAGTTGCTAAGGCGGATTCTTGACTTGGGTGCAACTACCGTAGACACGAGGATCATGTTTCAGTCGGCAGTTGCATCTGACGGAACTCTCAATGCGGATATCCTGGAGATGATCCGCTCAGGGATCAAGTCTAGGTGGCCAGACCATTTCTCGTTCGAGAGACGTTCTTCTCTCGAACTCCGCGAGGAAAATACAAAAGGTTTGCCCACAACAGGTTTCACATTCATGGTATGTACTAGGTCAATGCTATAGCCAGAGTATTGAAGGATGCGATGCATTAAGATTTGGATCTGGCTCGAGCGATACCCTACTAAGGATGCACAAACTATTTTCTCATTTCGCGTCCCATCGCGCACACTATTTCACCTCAAAGTTCGGGCGGATGGCTGTTTAGAACTATGGAGCCATGGCCAGCCACCTCCCGGGGCCGTGACAAAATCTAGCTTTCCAACATCTCGGTGGTTCCACCTCGCAGTAGTTCATTATCCACACCGGGGTTCACATCCCAATTTACGTCCGTACCCTTTTTTTCGCGTCTCTTACCTATCTGATCGTGGCGCCAGGTTTCTTCGTGGACGGCGTTCTTATCGATCTTATGAGTTGGACCTACCCACGACCCGAATCGTCCCCACAGACAGGTACATATGCCATCGGAGATGGTTCAGAGAAAGCGAGCATGAGCTGGTGTATGGCTTCAGCCATTTTACTCTCCAAACCGCTCGGTATGATGGCTTTTCTATCGGCGCTTCAACTGTGATCTAAGCCTGTTGCAGGAGATCATCTTCCACGTTTCGTTCATCACCTTGGACCCAGGTACAACGCGAGCTTTCAATCGCAACATCTCGTCAAATTTCTGACTTACGAGGCCTCTACCTCGCTTAACATTTTTCTCTCCAACCTCACTGCGTCTAAGAACGGTGTCCCGCCTGATGTCCTGGCCTTGGTGAAAGCCATAAATGATGGAATCGGGATCGAAGAGGCATCTGTAGTATTTTTGTTTACCCCGGCAGCATATCTGCGGACCTCTGATGGCGCGTTGCCACCCCTAAGCCGTTTCACAAAAGATGGTAACGTCCATGCAACGAAGGCATTGTGCGTTGACACTGCGATGTGGGAGATCGGCGGAGTAGCCGTACCTTTACGACTAATTCAACTAGCGAGGGTGAGGCCAATAAACTTTACGAGAATCTACTTGATAGTCCTGCACAGACACCCCACGAACTCTCAAGAACGCTCGGTATACTTACCGATGGTCTGAGAAACAGTTGGCAGAACTCAGAGGACATGGAACGCATGCGTACGTCGCCTGTCTTCGTTCACGTTGTATTCTCCGAGTCACGGCACGTGTAGGAGGTTACGAAATCCTGTCAGAGATCTTGCGAAACAAAAGCGAGTTAATCAACATGACGAGCTATGAGACACTTTTCGAATTCTTGGGAATGAATTTTAAGACACCAGAGTCAGTGGTGGCTAAAGTAAGCGCTGATGTGGCTCTCACCTTCATTCTATACCACAGCCACTCGACAATCACAAACCCTGTTGCATATCGCTTCATCGCGCTCGATTTCGAACTCTGGTCTCGGACCCGTAACGCAATCCAACGTGTTCACCTTGAGCACTTCTTCGACCTTGTCGTGACAAGCCGGTACAAGCGCTTTAATGTGAAGCAACAACTTGCTGGGGTTGACCTCACCCGGCGATTTTTGTTCGCCTGGCAGACTTCTTGGTATGCGGCAGAAATTCTGCCCTCTTTCCTGAAGTCGTTCAGAGCTGTGATGGAATCGTCGTTCGTCGCGGATGACACTATCAAACCTATCTTGTCATACCTAGCTGCCCACTTGCATGACGGTGAGCGTAAGATAATGCAGTTCGGCGTGACTCTCAACGTGTTGTTGCGAAGGTACTACAGGACTCTCCTCCCCTGCTTCAGTTCTGTCACAGATCGACAGAGATCGTTCCCGCGAGAAGGCGGAGCAGCTCCTCGGAACTTTCGTCTCACTCTTGTCTGAGTCTCCAGATTGCTATCTGCGGTTTGCCGCCACCCTTCCTCTCACTCGCATATATCTCCTCCTCCTCGGGGACAAGCCATCATCATTCATAGCCAAGCAAGTTCTTGATCTCATCGCACTCAGTCTAAACAAGTCGAAGTCATTCGGCCGCAAATTCGAACTAGTCAGCGGTTGGACTATTGTGAAGACTGTTCTTCCTGATGTCTGGGATGCCGACATTCACGCCGCGGCATTCGGTATTTTGTTGGGCCAAGATGAATACCAAGGATCCTTCGTTGCCTGTTCCCATATCTTTCCCACCATCCTGGGTTCTTTGACTAGATTGCTGTCAATTGTAGCCCACGGATCATATTCCCACGGTGATGATGCAATTGAAAACTGTGCGTGCAATAATTTATCTCTGTGAATGGCTGCGCCTTGTTAACAAGAACTCTTAAAGCTGATAGCCAGTCTGCGGCCTATGTCGAAGCGATCCTAGAAGAGCTTGTTCACTTGCAATCTTCGTGTCCTACGTTCCGGGAATTGTTCGAATCTCAGCAGATCACACAGACGTTTCTACAGGCATTTCAATTGTTTGTAGCGCGGCTATCTTCTTCCAATGAAATTTCCGGATGTCACATACGGACAAGCGAGAAGCTCATGCACTTTGCTCTGACTCTGGCTCTGGACAATGCTGTTGCGGGGCCCCAAAAGCGCGAGGTTTGTTTTCTTTTCACTTTTACCTCCTAAACTTGACGTTCCATCGAGATCCTCGATGTTCTGCAAAGTGCTGAAAGCCTCGTCAACGGTGGTGACTCAGAACAAACAAAAATTGACCCCTCTTTGGTTTCCAGTCGACGCTCGGTCCGGCATCGTTTTGCGTCAGCGAGGCTCAGCCTTCAACTTGGTGAACGTACTATCCAGAAATCAATGGCTCGGATTCACGAGTGGCGAGCTACCATCATTGCGACCGAGCGAAAGCGACTACGCAAAAACCTTTTGGACCTGTAAGGACCTATCAGTACGAGTTTAACGATGCTTTAACTGGGCCGCAGGAAGGAACAAAACCGCCAAGTATGCCGTCTAAGTGATTGGATGATTCCTCTCACCGCAGAACGTGGCTTGTGGGAGGTACCTGATCTACACTACGCTTGGCGGCTGGACGAAACAGAGGGCCCACACAGAGTGAGGTATGACATTTTTTGGCAGAGCTGGCACAGTTTCTCATTATGCCCAGGAAAAAAATGGAATCAAACATGGTTGCCCCATTTAGCTCCAAGGTTGATGAGGGTGCCCACTTACGGGCCATAGAGCTACCTCAGCCAGAAGATTTTTCCTCTTTCCGCTTGGAGCTGCCGCCATGGGCTGAGTCATACGAGATTTCATCTACTGATGCCGAAGGTAAAGTTAATACGCCAAACATCCTCCTCGATTTGTTCTGAGAGTGTTCTCCAGATAATCGTCAATTGGCGGAGGATGTTACGGATGACAAGCATCGTAGGGTACGTCACGAGCTCGAGCCAGGGGACGTCATCGAGGCCGTAAGCACTATCGCGAGAATCACTGGGGTTGACTCTTCTCGTAAGTCTGTGATGGAATCCCGGACGTCTGTACTCATCGGTGTTAGCTGGCCTCTTGATTTGCGGACGGACACACTTCTACATCCTTGAGGGTCTCGTAGAAAACGATGAGGGAGAGATTATCGATGCACAAGACGCCCAGCAGAGCTTGCTCTTCGTTCCAGGTAGCATCCTTGAATTGAATGGTATTAAACGAGCCCAACGGTGGTGAGAACGTAATTGTAACCAATCATTTCCGCTTAAACGATCACAGGCCGTATGAACAGATAGCCAGCATGGGGAATAGAACCTTCCTGTTCCGCGATGTCGCGTGAGTCCGGATCAGCTACCTTGGAATTGCTAGTACGATTATCTACTAAATAGGCTCGAGATCTACTTGAGAGACAGTCGCTCTGTCCTATTTGTCTTCACAGATAGAAAGAAAAGGGAGGAAATGGATCGAAGGTTGATGTCTACCATGAACGGGCGCTCGGCGACTTCGGCTACCCTAGGCTTCACCCCCAGCCTCACTCCTAATATTCTCAAATCCCCGTTCACAAGCAGAGTTAGTGCACGAGTTTTCTCTGGGTTCCGTGCGGATGAGCTGTCAACGGCTCAGCGGAAGTGGCAGACCAGGGAAATTAGCAACGTTCGTCCATCCTAATTTAAGAACTCACAATCGGATTTCACTTTCCCTTCGCATAGTTTACCTATTTGAGTATCCTCAATCAGATATCTGGTCGTACCCCAAGTGACGCCACACAGTACCCAGTATTCCGTATGTGGTCCCTCTAATCCAGTTTCGCCACTGATATACCCTGCCTTAGCTTGGGTAATACAAGATTATGAATCCGAAAACCTAGACTTCTCATCGAGACAAATTTTCAGGGAGTAAGGTAGTCGCACCTCCTCCACCTACTAGGAAATAACGGTGTCTCGCAGTTTGACACGACCAATGGGTGCACTGACCCCAGCACGCCGTGAGGCAGCCCAGTCACGCTACGAGAATTTGGAGAGTGTTGGCGAGAAACCATTTCATTACGGCACCCATTTTAGCTCTTCGATGATCGTGTGCCACTTTTTAATTAGGCTGGCTCCGTTTACGAACATGTTCAAGACTCTACAGGTGAGATAAATCCCCGTATGGAGGAACCATCTCAACCCTTTTCAGGGTGGGGATTGGGACCTACCTGATCGACTCTTCAGGTGCGACTATCTTTCCTCTATCATAACAACCCTGACGTCTTGGAAAGCAACATTCATAGAGCGTACAGCTCAGCTTCTCAGGATATTCGAGGGGATGTCCGAGAGCTCATTCCTGAGTTCTACACATGTCCAGAGCAAGTTGATCATTTCCGTTTACGCTGCGCGTCAATGTCAACTTGTTCCCAGGTTCTTAGAGAACTCGGCCAACCTTGACTTTGGAGTTCAGCAAAATACTGGTGAGCAAATACACCACGTCGTTCTCCCCCCTTGGGCAAAGGAAGATCCCCTTTTGTTCATCGTTCTGAATCGACGGGTGATTCGCATTTCTGACGTACTTTTCGTAACACTGATGTCAAGTTAGGCGCTGGAGAGTGACTATGTCAGCGAGAGCCTACCGGCCTGGATTGACCTCATTTGGGGATGCAAGCAGCGTGACCCCACGTCTCTGAACGTGTTTCATCCTCTGAGCTATGAGGGTTCCATAGGTACGACCTATCGTGCATAATACAGCGTAAATGCTGACCTTTTGAAAAGACCTAGACACCATCACGGATAAGTTGGAAAGGGAAGCAACAGTGGGCATCATTCATAACTGTAAGTCAGTACCCCGAACGCATCCACTCTTTCCGCTAAGATGAGGATAGTTGGGCAAACACCTCGCAAACTGTTTACAGCACCACATCCCCAACGGTTTATGCAAGGGCCTTCATCGTTGCCTATCGGGACATCGCACGGGGTTGAGGAGAATTGTGAACTCCTGGAACAGAGTAAACGACCTGTTGCTCGCGGTAATAAAGCAGCCAGTCACTACCTCAAATAGGCTAACTTGTCGCTCTATCAAGGTCTTACTGGCGGTGCTGTCCACACCTTAATATACGATCCCGTTGGAGAGAAGATAATTCCACAACCCGCTGGTGTACTCTCCGCTCCTTCACACCCGCATGAACAAGTGGAATGGGGTTTCAGTCGTAGTGGTAGGGCGGCGACTAGTCAGCTACGTACGGTGGTTGATGGTCACGTGAGCTACTCCCATGGCTTCAGCTACCATCCAGACTTACAATCGAGCAGATCACTCAAATTGTTGAAGGAATTGAGTGCACCTGTGCTGCGTTCGCGGACTCCGAGAATTTGATTACTGGGTCTAAAGATCACATTGTTCGGCTCTGGAGCGTCTCACGCGGCTCTAGCAGCGTTACGGGGCCGAACGCTCTAAGGATGTCGCTCTCGAACATGATGCGAGTGCACAGGGGCACTATCCTCTGCGTAGCTGCGTCGAGGCCGTGGTCCATCATCGTGAGCGGGTCTGAGGATGGAAGCGCCGCTCTATGGGACCTGAATAGGGCAGTGTATATGAGGTCCATCTGGCACGGAGAGGATGGTGTTGGTATTCATCTGGCCGCAGTTAATGAGAGCACAGTAGGTGACCCTCATTTTTTTGCGTGCTTAACCAGTGACGTTACCACGCTTCGCAGGGATACATAGCGACTTGTTCACGGCAAAAATTATGTCTACACACAATTAACGCCAGGCCCATTGCAAGCATTGACCTCAATTTCTCAGAAGCTCTTTCTTACCTGCCTCCCACGATAACCTCGCTTGCATTCCACGAACGGGAGTACTCCCGTATAGGAGTTGTTGCAACAGGCTCTCCAGACGGCAAGATTACGCTCAGGTCGTGGAACGCGGACAATACTCCAAAAGGGGAGCGAGCTGTGTGGGAGTTTGTGACATTGACGGTATTGAAAGCAGAGAAATCAAGTGCAATAACCGCATTGAAATTTATTGGGTACGACGCCATCCGAAATTTCAGTGATCACTGTACGCTCACACTGACTGGGCAGGGAGCAACTGTATCATGGGGATAGTGACGGGCAGATATTCATTTGGGACATTCCAGAGTAGTGTTTGTAGTTGTTTGTTCGTTATTCCATGATCACGTGACTATATGGGTCGAGCGTGTTTGCCCTGCTACGGCTACGCTATCTCGGGGATTGGAACACACTCACACGTACCCACGCTCTCTTTCTCTCTCTCTCAACGGTGACCATCGGGTTTGAAGTGGTTTAAACCGCATTGTAGGCAATACAATTGGTATACTCTTTCACCTCTCCATTTTCGGCACTTAGCTTGCCGTTGCGCGAGTCGCGGTGCTGGAGGGTCACACCACGCGTTCTTTTCTTTCTCATTAGCCGAGAGTGGGGCTTTCATCCCCGCTGCCCGGTTGTTATCGACCATGTCTGTGAAACGGTCCTCCACACAGTCGGAGACCCCTTCCCGTATCTCTCGGCGCTCCTCCGCGGCGGGTACCGCGAGCATATCGAAGCCGAGAGCCATTTCTAACGCGTCTCTTATCAGCAACTTCAGCAATGCGACTACAGTGACACCCCAGAATGTCAACGAGAGTGAGACATACTCCAACGGGAATGCTGCTAGTATCCGAGCCAAGCGTTTGTCCTCCTCCATCCCAGCACTCTCTTCCATTCGGCGCCAGTCGGTACCGGTGCAGAGGTGTACCAGTAACTCGCAATCCATGCCCCTTATCAATTCGCCTGTGATATCAACTCTTCCTCGTCCTATACCTCCAACTCAGCGCAACTCAGCGGCACCCAAAGCGCCATCGTCCGTAGCCAGCACTGCTCGCACTGCACGCTCCAACAACATCCCATTGAAGACCGCAGACCTAGATTCGCAAGGTGCCACCCCGTTTATACCCTCTACCCCACGCCGCGTTCGGTCTTTAGTTGTTTCCGGGAAGCAGTCTCCCATTGACGAGTCCCCGGGCACCGGTCTCTCCGCTTCATCACCTTCAATCAGCCTTACCACTCCTAGTCTACAATCCAAGAGAGTCAAATCTTCACCACGCCAGTCCTCGCCACAGGTTGTTCATGCGGAGTCACCGTCGAGGTCTACTGCTGCATCTCAAGTCAATGGCAAGTCATCGACAAAACGAAATGGATCTTCCCGATCAATTATATCCGTGTCTACTCCGCCCTCGCAGCCTGACTTTTGTCGATTGAATGGCGAGGAGGACTTCACAGGCTCTATGTCGATCTGGGATGGTGACGATATGACAATGGACATGCTGACCGAAGCTGGCGACCAAGACGTGGATGAGGAAGTAAGCATATCTCAACGCCGTTATTGCCTAAAATCGATGAGAACCTATCTTAAAGTTTCAAAGCGGCCTTGAGACGCTTTCATCCCTTCACGTGAAGAAGCTGCTTCACTACAAGCGCCTCCTTGAACGCTCTCAAGCAGCTACCGCAGCACAACTCCACGCCTTGCAAGCAGAAGCGCGCGTCTTGCGTGAACGCGAACGGCAGCGGGAGGAGAGCGGTACCGTATCACTGATAACTGAGAGCGACGGCCTCTGCGTATGCGGGGGACGTAAAAAGGGTGGTTATTGGAGCGGGTATCGTGGAGAAGAAGATGGTGATAGCGAAGTGCTTGACTTGATGAAAGCCTTAAAAAGGGATTCACTTGGCGAATTTAACGAGTCCGAGGTTAGAAAGGCTATCCGCGGGCTTAGTCGAGATGAGCGGATGAGATTGTAAGTCCCCTAATGACTTTCAAATAACCATTCCTGATCACACCCTTAGAATTGCTATTATACTAGACTGTAAGCTCGGCTCGACTCTATTGCGATAACTTCTAACTGCGAGCTAGCGTGCCTTCCCGGCGATATTCGACTTCAGATTTTACTTTTGGAGAAGTACGCCAAGGCTACATTCGACATCATCGGCAACCTTGCACCAGACCTCGCCTTCAAAATCCTTCAACACCTCAGTGTACCGGAGCTTCTTGCGCTGGAACCCGTGCGTGATAGTGCTACTTGAATGGTGAAGTAGATATGAGACATCCGTCTTAGGTCTCCAAGAAGTGGCAAGAAATTGTGCACTTACCCGCTCTCTGGAAACGCCATTGTCTACGGCTAACCGCGACGGATCCGATGCCGCTTAAAGCCCCAGTTTCCCCTCAAGGATGGTAGGTCACTGTCAGAAATCGGATCCGGTTGGTGGGTGACTCTGAATTTAGGGAACCACTTTATCGCTCGCTTCACCATCGTGAGTCCAACTTCCGCGATGCGATACCTCAAAGTATCCGGTTCCTCAACGGCCATACCAACTTCTGTACAACCCTTCTTTTACGTGGTCTGTTTCTAGATTGTCCTATGGCGTCAATCTCCCTAACTTCTTGACCAGGGAAACGGTTGATTAGTGGATCTTACGACGAGACCATCCGTTTCTGGGACATCGAAACCGGTGAGATGAAGAAGTGCCTGCAGGTCAAGAAACCCGTCAGTTGTGTAGATTTCTTGCTCGAAGAAGGTCAGTTACTTTGTAGGCTGTTACGCTGGTTGGTTTCATGAAATTCCGCAGAGGTGTTCGTGGTTGGCTTCCACGACGTCGGGTACGTCGACCTACAGTCGTATACCAATACATGCTAAACTACCGCAGCCGCGTTCACCTTTTTTCATCAGTAACGTTCAATCCTCTGCAGCAACTGGCAGGACATTTAAACGGTATCCGGGCTGGTAAGCACTTTTTGACTCTAATCTCGCCTTTGCCGTAACTTTCCTGGGATACTTAGTGGCTTTGTCCTCAAAAAATCTTGTCTCCGCTGGGGCAGACAAAGCACTAGTATGCTGGGATTGGCGTGCTGGAACCAAGATCGTACGGTTCGGCCAGCAGACTACTGTGAACATTGGTGTGCAGCTCATTAGTGGTGGTTCTTCGGAAGAAGGCGAGCGCGTTGTCAGTGTAACCATTGATGGCATCGTCCGCGTGTTTTCAATTCGTGAGTATCCACGCCTTGTCGCGCCTCGTAGTTGGACTTAACGTTGTCAAGGCCATCGAGAAATGATCTCCCAATTTAAACTCTCCGAACTGGCAGGTGGTGACCCAACTCTGAACTCCAAGCTTTTCAACGTCGGGAAGGCACCAGACAATATGTTGCAATGGTTTGCTGCCCATGGTACCCAGATGACGGTATATTCGGCTACTTGGAGTTACGCTCTGTGTCCGCTGACCATCCCACCCAGTGTGCCACCAAATCTATTATTCTGCACTTACGGTGGACTGAAGCCGAAGAGACGACGAGCGCAGGAAACGCAGCACCCGATTCTAGTGACGCAGGTGTTCAACACTCACCTGGCCCCTCAGAATCTTTTGTGCGCAGCAGGACTTTGTCCTCACTTACTCGCTCGGGTTCTTTAACGACACCCTCGCGTCGTAGCTCCCTAATTTCTCCGCGCGCACGATTGTCTAGCCCTCGTACGCCCGGTACACCTATCAGCCCTGGTGGCCTTGCTTTAGGCTCTCCGGGACGCTTTGGACGTGCCGCCATACTCACGGCACCACCGCGACTCATCGCAGTTATCGAGACACCCGACGTTGCAGTTGGCGCGGTAGACCCGAGAAAACGACGTGTAGTCACCGCGACTAGGTTCAGTTCGCGTGCAGGGGCGGAACGGAGAGTACGAACTCACGCCGGTCGCTCCTGTCTTCTCTACTCATAGAGCTTCTCCCAGATTTTCATGTCGACCCACAGGGAGAAGGTTGCCACCACCGCTGACGATGGCTTGGACAACGCTAGGGAACACCTACCGTCGCGTGGTAAAACGTCGCCTTCAGTTGATCTTGATACAAATATTGCGGAGATCTCAGGCGCCTGGAGTTTAATCGCAGACGGCCCCGTTGGAGCCTACGACATGAAAGGCCTTTATGGGACGCTTCCAGCGAAGTTTGCGGGACTGGCCACTCCAGCAAAGAACCCGATGTCAATGCAGCTGAGTCACGAGGAGGTAGTAGTTGGCTGCGCAGACGGGACTATCTAGTATGTGATCCAGTGTTTCATCGGGCGTTCGGTCTTGGAAAGCTAACTTTTTGCCAGTGTTATGAGCTTTGTTGGGTATGACTATGTAAAGCCGATCGCCGAACCAAATGGGGTGCTCGATGAAGAACCAGGTGACCTGTAATCCCACCCACTACTTCCTACTATGCATGACTGGATCATTTCTCACTGGATTCTCCTCACTCGTTCTTAAAATCATGCTATATCCCCACCTATCCTTCCCTATGTTTCATTTTGCGGTTACACGGTTACAATAGGTGGGAAAGTCGTAATTAACATTGGTTTGTAAATGATGGCTGCGCCGTGTCAGACAAGAGGATCAATTTATTTGCTGGTTGGTTTTCAAGTTGGTTGTGAATGGATGCGCAACGCCCCCGAACAAAAGATATTTAGTCATTTCCACACTTAGCTTCGAATTCAAGCGAGACTCGAAACATGGAAACCGCCAACTTACTTCCCATCGACACACATTCACAATGCCTTGGGACCCCATTCAGCTCAACGACGGTGCGTTGCATCCTCTAGGTTCCACCCCCCACTCATATCACGTATTCAGGGAATGTGATCCCGAGTATTGCATTTGGAACGTGGGGCATTGGCAACGGTCAGGGTCCTATCGACCAAGTCGAGCAGGCTATTTCTGTCGGATTCGATCATATAGGCAAGCACTTTGGCTTTTGTCTCCAATCAGATACGTTCACAGCTGACTCGGCATGTTCAGACACTGCTCAGGCTTACCGCAATGAAGAAGAGGCAGGAAAAGCTGTGCGGGAAAGCGGGCTCGCAAGACAGGATATTTTCATCACAACCAAGTACTCCGCGCTCAACGGACTTGATATCGAAACCTCTATTCAGAATAGTCTCAAGAACGTGCGCGCTGCTTCATTTAGCCCATCGTGATGCTGTGGCTCATACAGCACACTGCTGATAGCTTGGGGTTGAATATGTCGACCTGTATCTCATCCACCACCCACGTGTCGCCCGGCCAGACATTCCAACGGCCTGGGCTAAGATGGAAGCTATCAAGAAGGCAGGCCTTGCCAAGTGAGTGGTCTTGTCGCTACCTTTTAGACGGCCGAGATACTGAAGCACTCACAGGAGCATCGGTGTCAGTAACTTTGGCATCGAGGAACTCGAAATTCTGCTCGCATCTGCCAAGATCAAACCTGCCGCGAATCAGGTACTATGATCCGGGCGATTGCTTGCCATGATAGCTGATTCGTTTCTACCGCGGGATGCTAGATTCTCCTGCATCCCTACGTATATGCCAAGCAGGCACCTCTGCTCGTATACGCTTCTGCGCACGGAATCGTTTCTGAGGCATACTCATCTCTGACGTATGTGCAACTCGTCGATCAGAGGCCACGCTATTATGTTCTGATGCACAAAATAGCCCAATCACGCACTTGCCCGGAGGTCCCGTGGACAAACCAGTCAATGACATAGCTCAGAGATTCGGTGCAACGGCAGACCAGGTCTTACTGGCCTGGGTCAGAGCCAAAGGCGCTGTTGCTGTCACGTACGCTAACGACATCTAGGGCTACGTACCTACCACTAATTGGTCTCTCTAATTTCCTTAGGACGAGCTCCAAGAAATTCAGGTTGGAGGGTTATCTTAGCGCCGCGGACCTAAGTAAGCGGCCTCTTCTCGCGACTCGTGATCAACTTAGACATCTTTTTCTGTAGAGATCACCCCCGCAGACATCGCGGCGATCGACTCGGCAGGCGCAAAAGGCGCAAGCCAGGGAGTCTTCGTCCGCTCTGTACGCGTCATCGCCGAGCTGATGCTCTTTGGCGCCGTTGCGTTTCGCATCTACACGTTCCTTGCAGAATCCTGAGCAAGGAATAGATGAGGTGGGGGAAACGTGTAAGGACTATAATATGCAGCTTGCGTACCCCGTTAGCTCTTAGTTTAGCTGTGCACGGTGTGCTACGTCGAAATATGCTTGGAAACGCAACTAACCCGAGAGCTGACACGTCTCTGTTACGTGCACGCTCACACCGATGTCTACCGTCGATCGAAGTGTCCATTCGAGTTAGTTTAGACCACATGGCACGAATATGGGAAGAGGCAGGCAGCTGCTCGACTTGCCCGCCTACTTCTTGGAGTATTATTACCAAGTGAGCCGCTTCAATATTTCAATCGTTACGGATTGCCAAGTTGGGGCCGCTGGCTCCTTCATTCTTGGACTCCAACAGATATTGCCGCCATTCTTGCCAAAGCTTTCTGAGGACACCGGCTTTCCAGATGTAAAAAACGGATATTTCCCGAATGTATCGTCAAGTGTACGTCAATATATACCCGACTTTCCTCCTTTTGTAGCGTCACGCTGGCAATCTAAGTTCCTCAATCAAAGTACCGGCCTCCGTCTATGCTAATCTGAGCGTCACTCCGTCAGTCGAAAACGGTTGATTGGAGAGAAGTATGAAGTACTCACCGCCTGTCCTGTGAGAAGATGGGAGTCTTTTGACGCAAGGAAGGAAACTAGTGCGGCGACATCATTGGGGACTCCCACATACCCCACTGCGGCGGATTTCGAGAGCTGGGTAGATATTATCCCCGAATCAGAACGCGTTATACCGCCGGTGAAAGAATTAGTGTAGCACGCACTTGTTCCTCAAGTACACCAGGAGGAGTACCGAGACCGATCTCGAGATCGTCCCCTAATCAAACGAACGTCAGAGGTATATCGTCTAAAAATTGGATGACCAAGCGTACACATCGGAGTCTTCACAGGCCCCGGGGCATAAGCGTTGACAGTAATGGCGTGTTTGCCAAATTCCAAGGCTGAACGGATCCGAAACGCTTGAGCAGACGAAGAGCAACGGAACCGAGGAGAGATGACACGTACCAGCGCACTGCGTTAAAGCACGTATGCCGAATTTGCTGGCAGAATACGCGCTAAGAGATGCCTGTCCTTGCTTGCCTGTACCGGAGCATGCGCCTACGACGATGGGTTCAAGGTGAATGAATGGTGCATGCGCCGAGAGTTCTGCGCACCAATTATGCGCCCGCCACGACCTTGAGCCATCATCTGCTTCCCTGCGTACTTGTAACAAAGGAAGGTCCCGCGTAGGTTGACACTGAGGATGCGATCGAGGTCTTCTACTGTAGCTGAGAGGGTTGGGTTACATGACAGCAGAAAGAGATGGCAAGATAGTCAGACGTACTGTCAAGAAAGCTCTTCATCAGGGAGATACCAGCGTTCGCGACCATCTGTGTGTGCAGAAACGGTCAGTGCATTTCACGCATCGAACCGAAGAGGAATCCGGGCGCACCACGTCGAGGCCTCCAAGATTGCGCACTGCCTCTGCCACCATCTTCTCGACCTGCTCCTCGCTGCTCACGTCGGCGAGGATACAATGCGCGCGACGGCCGCGGGCTGCAACCTCCCCGGCAGCAGTCCCTAGCATTGCCTCGCGCGCGGGTACGTCATTGAGGGCAACATCGAAACCATCTGATGCAAGGCGAAGAGCGATTGCGCGCCCGATGCCTTGACTGGCACCAGTTACGAGAGCCACACCTTTTTCTGCTGTCACTGCCATGTGTGTTGCTGGGGAGTCGTCGGGGGGCGATGGAGGTAAATGGAGCGCTTGACATCGCGCCTGGATTTATAGGATATTCGGAGGTGACGATTATTCGTGAAGACTAGCCTTCGACCAGCTGCTGGGATCCTGGTTCAGTTATAGGGCGGACTCGGTCCTTGGCGCAGGCACACACCGGTGTGATTGGCTCGGAGTTCGGCGGGAGCGAACCGGTCGGTCGGACTTTGCATGTGCGACTTGCTCGAACAACCCGAACAGCGACCATAATGCTCTCCACCGTCCTCAAGTCATCTTCGACGCGTTCGGCGTTCCGCTCATTCGCTTCCTCTGCGGCCACTCGTCAAGCGGTGCCAACGGAAGTCAAGTCTCTAAACAAGGAATTCAAGATATACCGCTGGGTGCGCACGTTTCTGTTTTCTAACCCCTCCCCCGCATTCATCTTTCCTCAGAATCCAGATGAGCCTCAGAAAAAGCCGGAACTCCAGTCATACATCATCAACCTCAATGAGTGCGGTCCTATGGTCAGGGTTCTCCTCGCCTCTGAAATTTATTATTAACCGTTCATTCGTGCTTCTACACAGATTCTCGATGCGCTCATCAAAATCAAGAATGAGGTAGATCCGACACTCACTTTTCGTCGCTCGTGTCGAGAGGGTATTTGTGGTTCCTGCGCAATGAATATTAACGGCCAGAATACTCTCGCGTGCCTCTGTCGCATCGACCGCAATGAGAGTAAGGACACAAAGATTTACCCCCTTCCCCACAGTGCGTGTCATTTCCTCTTTCCACACCAGACGTCTGACATGCACATGCCTCAGTGTACATCGTGAAGGACCTCGTCCCCGACCTCACTCTGTTCTACAAGCAGTACAAGTCCATCGAGCCCTACCTTCAGAATGACAATCCCCCAGCCCACGGCGAGTTCCTCCAATCCCAAGAGGACCGCAAGAAACTCGATGGCCTCTATGAATGCATCCTTTGTGCCTGCTGTTCTACCTCCTGTCCCTCCTATTGGTGGAACCAAGACGAGTACCTTGGCCCAGCTACTCTCATGCAGGCTTACCGTTGGATTGCTGATTCGCGTGACTCCTACCAAGCTCACCGTAAGGAGAAACTTCAGAACGAGATGAGTCTCTACCGTTGTCATACAATCTTTAACTGTTCGTGTCTCGGCCCCTCTCTTCTCCACATTGCTCTACTCACACCTCGGTAAACTTATCTAGGCGCCCGAACATGCCCAAAAGGTCTTAATCCCGCCGCCGCAATTGCCCAAATCAAGCTTCACCTTGCAGCGGATTAGAGATCCCATACGAGGAAACAGCAAGCTAGGAGGGTGGGAGGCGTGCGCAACAAATGCGATGGACCTATTATATTTCAGTGCATCACTTGTTGGGCGCATGAGTCGTGTAATATTCTACTTCTTTTGTGCAAATACACTAGAGAAAGCACGACTCGAGTAGATTTGAGAAACCAGGTGGCCACTGACAAGTGCGCATTCTCTTTGTCTCACATTGCCGTTAATGTCCACACGCTTCGGAGTGTCAGTTATCGACTCGACCCATCAAACGTGGCTCTAAACACATGTATTGTAAGTCCACGACGCTGGCGGTTGTGGTCGGCCATGACGAGAACTTCAATTCGTGGGTTTCGCCTACCTACTCTCCATGAGACCCGACAGCCAAACATCTACTCGCCATTGATACAGAGGACTGGTGCGTCCGGTGCGCTCATAATTCCGCTCCTACATTACAATCATTGACTGCGAGAGCCCCGTGCAGGCTCCCTCGCCCCCTTCGCCTTTCCACCTGTTTAATCGAAAAAGATACCACCATCTACGCAGATCTGTTGTGACGTAGATAAGATAAATGAGTAGTGATCAATATTGGTATGAACCCAAGAAAAACGGAGCTTACACTTTGGCCTTCACAAATGATGCGGGAATAGCGAAGCAAAGTTAACAGATGGTGTGTCATTGCCAGAAAACGCCAGCCTACGTACCTGTGATAAATCTGGAGCCGTCAGAGGCGATGTAAGACACGAAATCAGCTATCTCCTCTGGGGTTCCTATGCGTTTAGCCACCGAGCTTCCAATAAGCTAAGAACCCCTCTTAGATCAAGTCTATCGTGAATTTCCAGAAATAACTCACGCCAGAAAGCGCATCTGGGCCAAAACGGGCTTTCATCTCGTCGGCTGTCGAAAGAAAGAGGCTTTAGAATGGTGCGAAGCATCAAAGCTGAGAAACTGACTCAGGGCAGTCTTCACTGCGCCGGGGGCATACGCATTGACAGTGATGCCGTACTTGCCAAGCTCGCGAGCTATGAACATCCCCCGTCAGCTGATGAGTACTGTAGAGCATTTATTTCGGTACCAGCAGATTGTGTAAGACCGCGAACAGCAAACTTGCTCGCGCTATACGTAGCGTCGCCCTCAATGGCTGTTCGTGCTAGGTGAGTTTCGTCGTGCCACAATGCAAAGGGAAGAATGGTGACCCTGTTTTCCTGCTACTGAACAAGCCCCTGGAAATGCTCGTCAGTGCAAATAAAACAAGGAATGACAAAGTGGGAAGGCACCAATGATGCGTCCACCGCGGCCCTGAGAGATCATTTGTTTCCCAGCGTGTTTGTAACATAGCATTGTTCCACGGACGTTGACCGCCATCAAGCGGTCGAAATTCTCAACCGTAGCTTTGTCACTCTTAGCACAACAGTCCTCGATAAAAACATATTCTCGACTTACTATTCAGGAGCGATTCAAAGCTGACTATTGCCGCATTCGCCACCATCTAGCATGAAGGATAAGCGCTCAAATGGGCCGATTGCGCCAACTGTGAAGGGCCCACCACGTCAAGGCTTCCCAGGTCCTGCGCGACTTTCTGAACGATTTTCTCTACTTCTGTTTCTAGAGAAACGTCTCCAGGGACGGCAAGCGAGCGGCGCCCCTTGCTTTCTATCTCTCGTACAAGTCCATCCAATTCAGGACTGCTTGTCTTGTCGTTAACAGCGACGTCCAGACCATCGTGGGCAAGGCGGAGAGCAATGGCGTGGCCGATTCCACGTGCTGCGCCGGTGACTAGGGCTACTTTGGTCGTCGCGAGAGCCATGGCCAGAGAAAGGGGGTCTGTTAGATCGGTGTCAGTTAAGACATAACGGAGAGGTGTTGATATATATACCTTTCTCACGTCATGAAGCACATGAGGCTTAACAGCATACACCGATTGGCTTCGAATTGCCTCGTTTTTTTTTTAGAAAAAAAACAGCGTGAGGTAAGTCCGAGTCACTGCCGATGGGAGTTCGCAGGGGAGTTCGCCCGCCCAAGTTTTTTTGGAAAGCACATCGATACGAAACCCGCCATAAAGACTTGGACATTATGTGGTCATGGAGATCTCCCATACCCCTTTTCCCCGTCAAGCTATGGGTTGTATGTGTTTTCAAGAGACGGGTAAGACGGGGTTCCTTAAACCGCAACTGGTGGTCCACAACTAGAGGTATGCCTGGCACGTGTGCCTCGCTTAAAGAGCCTTCTTATCAGACCGCCAGACCGCCATCAGCTCGCCATCTGGAGAGCGACCTAGACGTTCTAATTATCTCACCACGAGGCAATCTCGTGGGCTATACAATATTCAGACGCCCTGGTGTCTTGCTAACATTTCCAATTCGTTTACTGTACCTCAGGATAATATCTACATCCTCAGAAGAGGACAACCTGAGCAATCTTACACCGAGGACTTGAGATTGCCTCACTACCCCTTCACCTCACTGTGTTTAATCGAAAAAGAAACCACCGTTTATAGACACCTGTTACGAAGTCGGATAAAAGCACTCATGAGCGTTGGTACGAGCCCGAGAAATGGAACGTACACTTTGACCTTCGCAGAACGTGCGGGAAAAACGGAGTAACGTCAACAGATGATGTGCCATGCAAGAAAACGCCTACGTACCCGTGACAAAGCCAGAGTCATCAGAGGCGAGGTAAGACACGAGACCAGCTATTTCCTCTGGGGTTCCTATGCGATTAACCGCCGTGCTCGCAATCATCTAAGAACCCTCTTCGATTCAGCCTATCTCGCAGTTCCGGAGAACACTCACAGCGGAGAGCGCATCCGCGCCAAAACGGGCTTCCATCGCCTCGCCTGTCGAAAAGAAAGAAATTTTACGTGGGTGAGAAGCATCAAATCTAAGAGACTGACTCAGGGCAGTCTTCACTGCGCCAGGGGCATACGCATTGACAGTGATACCGTGTTTGCCAAGCTCACAAGCTATGAACATCACCCATCAGTTGATGAGCACTGATGAGCATTATTTTGGTAAAAGGCGTACCAGCAGCTTGTGTGAGACCACGCACAGCAAACTTACTCGCGCTATACGGCAAGTCAGCTTCAACGCCTGTTCGTGCGAAGTGAGCCTCGTCGCGGTACAACGCAAGGGGAAGAGATGACCCTGTTTTCCTGTTATTGAACAGGCCCCTGAAAATATTCGTTGGTGCCAATCAAAAAGGGGGGACTAAGGTGGGAAGGCACCAATAATACGTCCACCACGACCCTGAGCAATCATTTGCTTTGCAGCGTGCTTGTAACACAACATTGTTCCACGAGCGTTCACCGCCATCACGTGGTCGAAGACCTCGACGGTAGCTTCGTCACCTTTAGCTGACCGGTCCTCGGTAAAGCCTTCTCAACTTACTATTTAGGAGCGATTCAAAACTAAGTATTCCTGCGTTCGCCACCATCTAGTATGAAAGAATGAGGGCTGCAATGAGTCGCTAGCGCCAGCTCTGAAGGACCTACCACGTCAAGGCTGCCTAGGTCCTGCACGACTTTCCGAACGATCTTCTCTACTTCTGTTTCTAGAGAAATGTCTGCAGGGACGGCAAGCGAGCGGCGTCCTTTGCTTTCTATCTCTCGTACAAGTCCATCCAGTTCAGGACTGCTTGTCTTGTCGTTAACAGCGACGTCTAGACCATCGTGGGCAAGACGAAGAGCAATGGCACGACCGATTCCACGTGCTGCACCGGTGACAAGAGCTACTTTGGTCGTCGTGAGGGCCATGGCTAAAGAAGTCCCAGAATCCAGATGGTCAAGACATGGTTGAGTTGAGATGTTGATATATATATAGTTCTCATGGCTGCGCCAAGGAAGTAACAAAGGAAGGCCTAGGAAGATGCCACGGCTTCTCAGGGCGCCGTGGGGGCGAACTTGCTCGGGTCGGATACGACTTGTTCAGAGCGAGGAAGCGTTCTCGGATTAAGTGCGATTTGCTAATCTGTCCCGGCATCGGTCCGGAATTATGTGAGTAGCGAGAGTGTAGCGAGCCATCCCAGCTCCGAGTCTTCGGGTCTGCTAGTGCCACTACTGCCCCACAATAAGGCTGCCTAATACTGTTCCCTGGGTAAGAGGCATCTGAGTAGATAACTGACTTATATCAGTCTTCATTGCACTGGGAACATACGCAAATTGACGGTGATGCCACATTTTCCAAGTTCACAAGCTACGATCACAACTCATCCGCTGTTGAGCATTTATAAAAGGCGTACCGGCAGCTTGGGTACGACCGCGAATAGCGTACTTGCTCGCACGATATGGCGTGTCGATGTCGATGCTTGTTCGTGCGAGGTGAGTCTCCTCGCGGTACAATGCAAAGGGACTTGAATATATGACACTGTTTTCCTACAAGTGAACAAGCCCCTGGAAACACTCGTCAGTGCCAATAAACAAGGGACTAAGTGGAAAGCCACCAATAAGACGTCCGCCAAGGGCCTGAGAAATCATTTGTTTCCCAGCCTGCTTATAACACGACATTGTTCCACGAGCGTTGACCGCCATCAAGCAGTCGAAGTTCTCAACCGTAGCTTCGTCACCCTTAGCACACGGTCCTCGGTAAAAGAATTCTTATCATCTTACTATTTCTGCATTTGCCACCATCTAGTGAAAATAAACTGTGAAGACTGGAATTGAGTCGCAGGCAGTAGCTGAGAGGATTCACTACGTCAAGGCTTCCTAAGTTCTGCGCGACTATCCGAACGGTCTGCTCCACTTCTGGTTTTAGAGAGATGTCTGCAGGGACGGCGAGCAAGCGGCGTCCTTTGCTTTCTATCTCTCGTACAAGCCCATCCAATTCAGGACTGCTTGATTTGTCGTTGACTGCGACCTCTAGACCATCGTGGGTAAGGCGGATAGCAATGGCACGACCGATTCCACGTGCTGCACCAGTGACGACGGCTACTTCGATCGCTGTGAGAGCCATGGAAGGGGATCTGCTAGATCTGCGACTGTCAGACGTGATGGAGAGGTGCCGACATATATACCGTTCTCACGTCTGCACAGGACGACGATCTTGGAAATTACCAATGGCGATGAGCGTTCTCGAATCGACGGTCGGAGCCGACTCATTCCAAGCAAGACAATATCTTTTCTATAGGCGTCATCGTATTCTGGCTCACGTGTATGCTACCAAGGGCAACTAGATGTCCCACTGTCAATCCAATACAAGCAATGGACACAGAAAAGGTACCTGCACAACAGACATAGTTTCAAACAACAACAGTGGACAACGTGCCTCCGGGCCAGCCGGCTCTATAACACTTATGGAATCAGTCTCTCCTTAAAGCTCACCGCCCGTATCCAGATCTCCCCTGGACGGCTGAAGAAACACCTTCAGTACACAGCCAAACGCTTTACCAATTCGGTACTCACCTGCGCTCGCGAAGCACGCGCCACACCATTCGCTCCCGCTCTCCGGGTGGAGGAGCAACATCACCAGCTCTGGGTTGGAACACGCCTCGGCAGCGAGCACGAAGATCAGCAAGGCCTTCATTTGTTCCCTCAGCCTCTACAACGACCGTACCACGCCAGCCGGAGTCAACAACACGCCGTTCTCTGTTAGGAAGGATTATCATGGGAGTGCCACCTGGAGGTGGGCGGATCGTGAAAGAAGAGCGATTGACCCATCGTACGACGGTGTGATAAGCGCCTTGCGGGCTGCAAAGACGATCCGGTCGGTGAGGGCGCAAAACGCGCTGGATGCGGGGCAAAGCTCACGTTTCTGTCCGCACGCGGTCCTGCATTAATTGCAAATTGTTGATGATCTCCTCGCCCCAGAAACGAATATCAAGATGAGCGATGGGGTTGCGATCGCCAGCTACCCGGATGACGCGATGAAAATATGATGGCGGGAATGCAAGCGCCGGCATGGATGGCGGGACGTCACCAATCTTTGAGTATGAATAGTCAAGATCCTGTGGTGATCATTATTGCGCACGTGAGAAGGGATCAGACAACAACAATAAAAGGCAAGACGCACGATGAGGTATCGGCCGTCCCAAACGAGTCGCCCAGTGTTGCCTTCATCACCGAGCGCGGTATCCCAGACGACATCACCAACGCGAAGTAGCTGCGGGATGCCGGCTTTGCGTAGTTCTGTCTCGCATTCGAGCACAGCAGCGTCCGATAGCCAGTCTCCTTCCGGAGACGGTACGAACACACGCAACAAGGGTGCACGCCGTAAGCGGAACAACGGTGACCTAAATCCACTTGACGCGGACGTGGGAGCATTTCCCAGTGGAAGATGCGACTGGGAGCCAGCCCCGTGGGACCAGGCCGAGTTCGTTGGAGATGGGGCACGGCTCGACTGCCGCGATACCGAGCGCTGTTTGCCGTTCTGACCGTGGGCTGCACCAGCGCTCCATGACAAGGGCGGCCCATTGTTCTGTCTCTGTGGCTGTGGTTGCACAATACTCTGTCTCCGCCGGATGGCTGCGCTATGTTCTGCGTCTGCCTCGGCCTGGGTACGGAGGCGAATGACGACTCGATTGAAGGCGCGTGTCTCCTTCTTCATCGCATGAATCAGCAGAGCATTTTCCTCCGAGGGTGGTGAGGAGAGTATGGAGAAGGCAGATTGAGAGTAGACATGCACGGGCACACTCACACCACGCATGTACGCATGCATCTCCGCAAGAGAAATACGTATGGGTTCAGGGTTAGGCCACGACCAGCGGGTGTAGCCAACAGTGCCAAGGTAACGCTCGAGTGCCACATCGCAAAGTGCTGGGTTGGAATCCAGAGTCTGTCGTATGACTCTGCTTACGCCACCCCAAAGAACGAGCCACTCGTAGAATGAGAAGTGCATTAGGAGTAGTGTCAATAATTCTGGGTTCTGCAGGTGATCTAGTAAAGGATAGAATTTGGGTATTGTTTCCTCCGCAAGTTCCGCAATATCGGCCGGGACAGTCTTCTCTAGCCACGTACCGCGTCGACGTGCGCGAGCACGAGAATATTCCTCCGCCGACGGCGGTGCGGGCAATGTCCGTGGACGGGGTCGAACTCTGGGCTCAAGATCAACTTCGGAATTTACCACCGACGAGGTACGATCGGATGCTGACGGCTGCTGAAATGTACTCTGAGGGCGATGTGAGTCATGGGGTATTAAAGGCTCATTAAGGTCAGGAGGCGAAGATGCGATGGTATTATCAAAGGAGTCATTCTGTGATTGATGACCTCCTTCGGATATTTGTATAGGGTCTGTACCAATTAAGCTAGAAGGGCGACTAGGTGGTTCACGTGTGGCGAGACTGTCGAGTACAGAAGTGTCTGAGATATCCACCTGAGCACTTTCTGCGTGTGATTGTGGTGGATAGTCTTCATCCAATTCCGTCTCTGCGGGGATAGGAACCGCCCAGCTCTTGCGTATATCTCTACGTGTTTCAATTTCGACGTCATCAGCTGATGCAAAAGGCGGAGGAGAACGGGACTGTATGTGACGCGACCATTCACTTCGAACATCATACGATGGCGACTTTTCAGGGGGGGTAGGGGGAAGTGACGATTCAGGTTCAGGCAGCGGTCGAGATGAAGATGGGAGAGGTAGATTTGTTTCTCGGCGAACTTGGGGCGAGGATTGGGCGGTTACAAACGTGGGTTCTGGCCTCATGACCGGCAACGGACGAGGCGATGATGGGTTCTTAGACAGATGCTTCCCGTGACTTGGCTTTCTCGAATGCTCAGCAGGGGAGGTTCTGCGCTCCTCTAGAACAGGCTGAGCTGCCCCGCGTGTTCTGTTTGCGGAAGCTTTACTCAGCCTACGCACAGCAGGGTGCGCGGTAGGTGGGGGTTCGTCGTAAGAGTCTAACTGAGAAGTCCATCCTCGCTCCTGCCCGTATGTCTGAGAGTGCGAAGGTGAGCGTTGTGGTGCCAGCTGAGGGCCATGTTCTAGGCTGTCCATTGCCATGACATTCCGGGAAGGTATCTCGACGACTTGCGGTCGCGGTTGCTGCACGTTCTGCCCAACCTCGTGGGAAGCTCCGCGGTCATAAGGGGTAGGGCGAAATTCGTGATCCCGGGTGGTAAGAATATGCGGCTCACGTGGGATCTGTTCAAGTTCAGGTTCTGTATCCGGGTCTCTGGTCGCGAAAATAAGTGGACGTCCACGCGTCTGGGTGTTAGCGCGACGTGCGGGTGTCACCGTAACAGCATTTTCCGGGGACTGTGGCGGTGTGGCAAACGGTGCAAAAGCGGTTTCCGCTGCGTTCGTCTGCGACATATTCCGATAGCGGCCGTCCTGAGGTGATGGCACCTCAGGGGGCGATGGAGTGTCCTGTGCTCGGGTTCGCTGTGTCCCGCGGTCAAGGTGACCATCCGACGGCCGAGAAAGTGTTCCGAAAGGTACGGTGCCATCAATGTGTCCATTGAAAGATGGCGCCAATACGGCGCCCTGGTGGGGCGAACCTGAGACGCTTCGTAATTGCTCGAGACCTGGTGACGCCTGCGGGGATTAAAAGAAAGAGGGACGCGTTAACAACGTGAAGAAAGCATTTTGAGGTGCAGGTGCCGTCATTTTCCTTCGGCACCACGATACTGTGAGAGAAACTTGCCTGGTTCGGAGGTCTGGGAAGCCCCCTTGGTGATATATTGTCGTTAAATCTGGATGAGCTCTGCAAGAACGTGTTTGTGATCATTAGTAAGGGCTAACGGTGATGAAAGAAACCGGGGGAAACGGCACACCGGGGCACACTAAGCAGTATAGAATCGCCCCGGATACATGAAACATGCACATTAGGCGACACGTTCAAAGGCGTGACTCATGGAAACCAAAGTGCGGAAATAACGAACAAATGAGTTCGCTTACCTCCGCAGGACTAGGCTCGGTGGTTTCAGAGAAGGGTGCACCCGTGGGCGGGATAACTTCCGCGGGTGGAGTGGTCGTTTGTCGTGATCCCCCGTACGCGCGCGTTGCGATAGGCTCGGTCAATGTGACATATGGCTTTGAAACGGAAGGGAAGGAAGATGGTGAAGACTGGTACAGCGTAGCGGATACCACTTTCTGAGAGTAGTGTGTCGATCGAGGGGAGACGGGGGGAGAAGGAAGGACGTCGCGGGTATATTGGACGCTCTCTACCGCCGTGGTGCGATGCGGTTTAGAAGAAGCCAATTGATCGGCCAAGAAGGCTACAGGTTGGAAGGGCATCAGCTCGGGAACACATACTTATGGGGGAAACAACGGAAGAGAGCGAAAGCACGCTAGGGAGTAAGTTCCGGAAGTTTACGTGCTCTCGATGCGTTGTTCGTAGTCAACGGTAGCATGTTGACATAGCCAAGAGTGTCTTGGCACAGAGGCAAAGGAAAAGCACAACGTACAGTCCGCTTGGGCTTTGTTGGGCAGCGTTGCTGCTTCAGCCTCCTGATACGCCCTGTCCGGAAGTGCCGGGAGGTCGCGCTGGACAGCACTTGGGGTAAACTGTGCCGCTGGAGGCATCTCCTGGCGACTGTTGCTTAGTCTCGGGCGCAACAAGGCTGGTTCTCCGTTTCTCCTGCGATTTGCATTCCCATCTAGAGAGGCAGGGCTGGGTCGGCCAAGGGGCATGGGCCCCGAGACTACCACGCGAGCTTTTTCCTGGGGGGGTGGGCCAGGCGTAGCGCCAGTGAAGCGAGCATATAAGGGTGTCTCCACCGATGAGGGCTGCCGAACATTCTGAACCGAGGGTGGAGAAGGCTTTTGACGATTGTCGGAAGGGTGCTTTTTACGCAGAAGAGATTTCATGGGTTAAATTCTGCTCGATTAGTACGACATGCCGCGATGAAGATGGAAAAGGAATGGAACAAGACAGCGCGCCAACTGTCGAGACGGCACGGAAGAGTCTCCATCTGATCACGTAAGCAATCATGGCAACTTTCGCGAGTGCTTCATTCAACGCAGCTCGCTATGCCGTTGCACGTCCGACCTACCCGAAACACCTCTATGACTTTATATTCGACTATCACAGGAGACACCCAGCCGCGCAATTTGAAACGGCTGTGGATTTAGGTTGCGGAACTGGTAAGTGCTGTCTAATCATTGTTTCGTTTCGTCTTTCCCACTGCCGCAGGCCAGGCGACAGCTAGCTTGACTCCGTTCAGCCATGTCATTGGCGTCGACCCGAGCACGAAGATGGTTGAAAGCGCGCGCGCCGCTCTCGGTGCTGTCGACCGGTCCAAGTTTCGGTTCGAAGAATCTTCAGCAGAGAATGTACACACCTTAGGAGATGGTACCGTTGATCTTATCATCGCCGGTACGCCTCTCGTTCCTCGCCACTACTCGCACGCGCTGCTCCTAACTTGTCATATCACTCGAGCCCAAGCCGCTCACTGGTTCAGGTTTGACCATGTTTGGCCAGAGATTGCTCGCCTCCTGCGACCAGGTGGCAGTGTCGCTTTCTGGGTCAGCGGGTTTTAGAGGTGGACAGGCCAAGAACTCATGTACCTGAAACAGGGTTACTCGGAGATGCGGTTGACCAACTTTCCATCTCTCACGCCGCTCATAACAGATTACTTCAATGGCACTGATCCTCGCAACTCGATCGGGCCATATTGGGAGCAGCCAGGGCGTTCTGTGTTGGATGGTCACCTGTTGAAAGTGCCCTCTGCCACGGACGTTCTTCCAGACAAATTTTCTGAGTTCGAACGTGTATTCTTCACGGGTACGGCTCAAATTCTGTATCTATGGGTCGATGACCTTATTCAATTGATACCTAGGTGATCATTTCCCTGAACTGCCTTCGCCGCATCCAGTGATCATGCGCAAGCGTATGTCGTGGGATGCCTTTTTGGCATGGCTTCACTCCGCGAGCGCGCTGCACACGTTTCACGAACGGTTCCCCGAAGATAGAGAGCGCAGTGACGGCGACATCGCCGTTCGGTTTCTGAAAAGGCTTCGTCAGGCGACACTGACGGACGGAAGCGAAGAATATATTGAGGTCGAGTGGCCGCTAGCGCTTATTCTCGGTAGGCGCGCCAATGGGGATGAGCAGAAATAGACAAAGACAATAATGGTAAGAAACCCCATCCGGACTTTGAATAGAGTACAGAGTATGAGCCAAAAAAAATAGGACACTTGCACTCCTCCGTAATGGCCCACTGATTGCGCGTCGCACTCGCACCCGCTCCCCAGAAATGCCTCTTTATGTTCATATTCATATCCAATATTCTGTACTCTACTTTGTCGCGCTCCCTTCTCTTCCGCTTTGCTTTCCAAATAACCCTCTCTCGTCTCCCAAACATGTCTGAACAGTGCCTCTCCGCCACATCCGTACGTCCCTTCCGAATGTGAGACGAATCCATTGTTCAATCCCATGCTATGTAGTCTGCTGGTGCTTCCCTCAGCCTCCTTTCGTTATCCATCGCCGCGGCCAATGCGGAACCTATAGAGGTACCCCAGGACGCTTCCTTTGACAATGACGACTATCATCCTCCATGGCGTGTCGGGAGCGTCGAGAGCACCTCTCTGTTGCGTAGCTCAACTCAGGGAGTGGCCGTCCATAATGGGACGAAACATCGTCGCCTTTCATCAACTGGGCAGGCGCGCCGGCGACTCAGCGACGCACGCGATGCCGCAAGTCGTCCGTCGTAAGTAAATATATGAATAACTTTTACTCTATTAACGCTAGCATCGATGTCTAGGGCTGTGGGTTTGCATACTGCAACTACAACTCTTAGTGCTCTCGCCTCACTATCTATATCCTCGTCAGCGTCACCACCAGGTCCTGCCCTATCCGCTTCCTCTACTCAGGCGCCTACGACTCCCGTAACCATACCCATGCATAGCACTCCCGCTGCCAGACATGGCGTTAGTAGTTCCGTTCCTGTAGATGACGGATTCACCGTTTCTGGTTCACTGTCTGGGGTGACTAGGAACGGGAAGAAGCGCGGAACAATCTTCACATGTGAAAGCTGTTCAAAGGTTCGTATGATGCCATGTCACCGTTGCGTTGCTACCACCAAAGCTGATAACATTGCATCGCAGGTTTACCGCCATCCGTCGTGCTTAATCAAACACCGGTGGGAGCACACACCACACTGGCGAGAGGCATCAAAGTTTTTGCTGAGCAAGCATCAGCAAGTGCAGCTCATGGAGGTGTGTAACTGTCATTATTCTAATTAATTATGTTGCCATGGCCACTGGCATCTTGCGTATGCGTAGTCCACATTAGGAGAATCTCTTTCCATGCCGTGCTCGAGTTGGTTCATGCTGACACGATGTGCTCTCCACGTGCAGGCTGCAGCCATTCTTTCGCACTTGACGCCATCTGCATCCGGCGGGTCCTCTCTCCCGGACGACCGGTCGCTGTGGCCATCCTTCCTCTCAGGCGGCCAACTGCCACCGCCACTTCCGGCGAGCGATTCTACCGAGGCAGCACCAGCAGGACAGCCGATTTCTAGCTCTGTGCCTTCAGGACCGCGGATACACGACTACGCTCTACCTAACACCAACGTTAGCGGTATTACACGGCTACGACCAGGGATTATCGCCGTACCGACGGAACCAGCGTCCTACTCGCAGCAGGAGAATGGCGCGCCGCAAAGTTACACAACTAGTTATGGCTCGCTCGGTGTCGAGTCGTTCGAGAGTTCATATCGATCATCGTCGGTGGGGGTTATCGTGCCACATCCACGGACATCTGGGAGTTCAGACAGGTGGTCGCAATCACTTTCGTTGTCTCGATCGGCCTCGAGCGATGAGAGCGAATTTGTGGAAGTTGAAGCCGAGGCAACGCCTTCAGGTGGATTCAGCGCCCGGGGTAGATTTATCGGGATTGAAGGAGATGTAAGTGTCAAAGAGGAGGAAGAGGAGGAGGGAGAATGGGACGGGATGGAGATGGAGATGGAGTTATGAGCGCGACAGGGTGTGATCTGTACGTTTTAATTTCATTTGTCTTGCTGCTATCGCTGTGTCTTTGTTCTCCGTATCTGTTATGATATATGATCTCGTACCTTTTATATATATAATTTTTGCCTGTAGTACCTAGAATGGCCCAGTCGAGGGGCTGTGCTTAGCGTGCTTTGGGCTCGGAGGGGGGACGCGGCTGACAGCCACTGTTGGCCCTCACCCATGGACATCGTTCCCCCACTCATCGCCTCCGACTCGCCCCCGTCTAGACAAAACATTCTAACATCTTTTTTACGCGGCCGCCCCCGAGGCGTATCTCAGTCCCAGTCTTCTCCCGTAACCGACCCGGACGTCCCGCCACTTCCTCCTCCCCCTCATACTCCTTCTCCAGGCCCTGCTTCTTATAGACGTCGCTCTACAGCCGCCCCCGGCCTACAACCCTCCCTTTCGCACAACCTGCCCATCTCATCAGGCCTCACGCAAATACTGCGGAGACGCCGCTCCGGCGGTGCACTCGCATCCTCCAACACCCCTCAGGTGGCTACCGTCGTCCCGGGAACACCCCAACCCCCCGCCATGCCCCCACTCCCCAATGTTCCTCTAACTACCTCAGCAGGCGTATCCCATCGTATCCGCCTCGTGCCACACCTCGATACCCGTCGTTCCCTCCGCTTTGACCCGATCACTCGCGACGTCGTGGAGGGTGACCCCGCACTACGCATTGGTCGTTTCACCGAGCGTTCTGGATTGGGCATAAACCAGGCGAACGCCCTCAATTCGAACAAACTAGCATTCAAATCAAAGGTCGTTTCCCGAGCCCACGCAGAAGTCTGGTGCGAACACGGTGGCAAGTTTTACATCAAAGATACCAAGAGCAGCTCCGGCACGTTCCTCAATCATGTCCGCCTTTCGGCCGCCAACCTGGATTCGCGTCCACATGAACTCAAAGACGGCGACACCCTTCAGCTTGGCGTCGACTATCAAGGTGGAACAGAAGACATCTACAAATGTGTTCGGATCCGCGTCGAGATCGGCCGCGAGTGGCAGGCCTCCGCAAATGCTTTCAAGTACGTTGCCTTTCACAATAGTGAAGCGCTTTGCATGACATTTCATCCATCAGTACCAACGCACTGCGCCAACTCAAGTCTCTCGCAACCTCCAACCCTCCTGTAGCTTCTAAACTGATAGAGAAGAAACCAGCACCCAAGTCCGGTTTCTCTGACTGCTGCATTTGTACGTATCACATCATGTGCTGCCGTGATGATATCTACTGATGATGGATTTTGATCAGGCCTATTCTCCGTGACCATACAACAAGCACTTTTTATTGCACCATGCTCACACGCCTTCCATTACAAGTGTATCCGGCCCCTACTCGAGACGCACCACCCATCCTTCTCTTGTCCACTCTGCCGTACTTTTGCGAACCTCGAGGAAGACGTTGAGGTTGACACAGTCTCAATCGATCTTGAGGTTGATGTAGCCGAAGAAGAACTCCCGGCGCCTAGCTCTGCTCCAGAAGATGCCGAAATGCTCCTGCTGTCACCAAACATCGGCAGGGAACGCGGAGAACGTGATGGCGCCGAGACGGAAGTCGAACCTGATATGGGGCATGGCAACGGCCTGCGCCGAACCGTCCCTCATACTCCGAGCATCATTGACCTTGTGGAAGGGAGCGATGATGACAGAGATGCCGAGATGGATGACCCTCCCAACCATGACGAGGAGCCACCCCTCCCTCCTCTCCCCACAGTTGATGTGATGCAGTCACCACCCCTCCCTCCGCTTCCTGTGGACCATGAAATTCCCGGCGCGCGCAGTGCGTCTGTTTCAGACGCTGAGGACGGCAGCGGCGAGAGTGCGCAAGGTGGAGATGAGGCTGATAGAGCGGCGAAACGCAAACGATAAAACGCTGATTCCATGTCACTTTTGACTTCACCCATTGTTGTTATCACCGTGGTTGCCGTGGATGTGTGTCAGATTGGCTGCAGACATACTGTATACGGTAAATATTCATACATCGCGGATGGGTCCAATTCCTTGATTTTCCTGTGTCGGCATACTTTCTATCTTCTTTTAAATTGTGTATATCTTCAGTATCCCTTTCATTTAGTTTATGTGAACAATGCTAATCGTGTTGATGGTTATGACGGCACAAAACTTCATATAGCTTCATACGTGATACATTCTTTCCGCCTCTAGAGATCTCAGCGAAATTTTTGCAGGCGAGAAGATCTCATTACAGTATACCTGATTTTTTTCGAGAACATCGCGAACTATTGCAACCTGAAAATTTTGCATGTGGCTGAACATTTGCTAGTGCCTAACTCCTGGCTATGTGTGTGGACGCCCGCGGTCAGATCAACATGTCTTAGTGTATGCCCCGGTGTCCGCATGTAGTCCTGAATTCGTAGTCTGACACCAGAGGGGATTTTGCGGGGTAGGTTCACAGATGTTATCATTAGACGAAAATCCTTCGAGACTACGAACACCAAGCACACAACCACTAACTGCTGGCCGGCAGTACTAGTAACCAACGCCCCGAGATTGACGGTCACCCGTGGATGCAAGTAACGTTTATGAGAAGTTTGCCGGCGCGAGTTCTCGGGAACCCCCTGTCTGGGTCTGTAGAAGTTCAACGTTCGGCGCTCAGCGCTCTAGACTTGGAGCCTTCTGAACCACGGAGATGTTTTATGTAGCATGAATGAAATGCGTGTAACCCGAATGTCGGGGTCCTGCATGGTCCACGTTGGTTGAGAGATGATGCCAAGAGTCATGCTGGTGTTTCAGGTTCGGTGAAAAAGAACAGTCGCAGTAAGGTCAGAAGAGATGCCTGAGGGGCTGATGGACAGATGTATGAACTGGCGAGGAAGTCTGTTCAACTATGCATAGAACAAACTACTCCCTTAAAACCCAACACGAATGGCTGCCTACCTGGTCCGGTGAGGCGTGTGATATTGCAGCCATGCCGTACTCGCAACCCAAGCAGACCCCCCCATCTGCTGTACTATCTGTTAATCACATTACCCAGCACGAACACACCGTCACAGCGCCCAAATTAATTGGCGATCTGAGTGCATCGTTCGTAAAGCGTCAGTGTCGGATCAGGTGCTAGTGATCGTACTCTCGATATGTGAGGACCCTGTCAAGGTAGCTAGCAGATCAGTTGACAGTGATCACACAAAAGTTGGTCGTGTCAGCTTCGGAAACCCACGGAATACAGAGGAATACGAAAAACCGGAAGGAAGCGGCACCGCGCCCGCCCTAAAAATCTAGAGTGATGCCTCACTGATCATGAGGCATGGCGTGGGCGCGGTCTATTAGACGGGCACCATCTGGCAACGCCCAGCAAACGTGCGGTGTGACCAATGGGCGTGAGTATCGCTAGGATCTAGAACAAGAATTATCTTCAGGCCGACTCGTGATTGCGGTATACGGTTGTCGAACGTCTAATATTCCCCAGACTCCTCTAGGGGTGTGTGATAGACAAAAAACAACGGGCTCGGCAGAAACGAGGGATACACACCCTTAGGCTAAGGCACGGCTGCGGAGTCAAAAAATAAATGATTCCCACCAGACCATTTGCAAAATTTGGTTGCGAGGGGATCGTACTCGAAGTTAAAAAGTGTGGCCCCTGGCACCATCTGAATAAAATATCATTTTCTCTTACCATCACCACTACCCTTGCATTCAACTAGGATATTTTCATTCCTTTAAAAATCCTCCATGGAAGCGACACAGGCTAGTGCTTCTGTCTTTCCAGACCCTTTCAGCCACGAAAGGGCATTTGGTTCGAACTTTTGGCATGCTATTCTAGCAACGGCGCTTTTTCGGTGCTGGCATCTACTTCTTTTCTTTGCAGCATGGTCGACCGCGATTTGTGTTATTAGCGACACCACAAAAGATTTGGGTATCGCAAGCACCCTGCTTACTGTGTTCGTAGGAATATTGCTTTGCCTTGACACGTCATTTGACTTTTCGCGCCACATCGCAGCATTGGTACCGTCCTCGGTTTCGTCATTTCTTACAGGACTACCTCGAGTTTTGAGAGGTACAACGAGGGCCGAAAGTACTGGTCACAGATTATATATGCCTCAAGGACTCTGGCTAGGTTGATTTGGTTCCACGTCCCAGGTGCGTATAGTTAGTTAGGTACTCACCGGTCACCTTCTGATGCTGAGCAGATCAGATGGACATGGGCGAGATGCCAGAGAAGGAGAGGAAAGCTCGCGTGCTCGTCGAAAAGAAAACTGTATTAAATCTGATTGACGCCTTTGGTGTGGCAGTGAAGCACTACTTACGCGGTGAAGAAGGTAAATATGGCATACGCTTATTCACGACGTCACTGTCACTCAGCTGTCAATCAAGGCATATACTATGAGGATTTGTACCACACCACCAAGTTTCTCCCATCATATGCACTTCCCACGGGCATGCCATCCAATGTTGATCTTGCGTCCCAGTTGGGTTCTCCAAAATCTATGACATTCCGGCACCAGCAAGCAGCTGTTCAACGTCGCTCTTCCGTTGGTTCTCGTCGCGGATCGATCACAGCAAGCTCGAATCAACACCATGGCGTTGAGTCGGCCCGCCACCTTCCCCTTCCTGCCACTTCTCCCGGAGGGGCAAAATCGGAGAAGGTTGAATTTCTTGACCTTCCTCCGCCCGCACGTTCGGCCAACAGCGCCAATGGGCGCCAGGCAAAAGAGTCATCTGGTGAAGGCGACGGCTTCTTGCTTCCGGCGCGTAACCCACCCCGCTACTCGTACTTTGATCTTTTCCCTTCTCGCTTCTGGTGAAGTTCCTAACCAAGCGCGGCAAGCAAGTGAAAGGCAAGAAAGGCGCAAAGCTGAGGGCAAGGCTTCAACACCACTCGGTCACTCATAACCTGCCACTGGAAATTTCATTGTATTTGGTATGCTCTTCGTCCCGGTGTCGCTACTTTTGTCTTGTCTGACGTCTTGACGAAACCACAGAGTTCGTACATCGCCGCGCTTCAGAACCGCAAAGCTGTTGATGCAGCCACGATATGTAAGCGTTATTTCTGAAGATTGTTAAATGAAGCAACCCCTCATGTCACCTAGCCAACCTGTTGGCTGCCCTCAATCTGTTGGTTGATGCTTTGACTGGACTGGAAAGGATCCTCACCACACCTATTCCCTTCTCGTGCGTAGATTTGCGTTCTCAGACGGTGCAGTATGCTGACTGCCTTAACCAGATATTCTGTTCACCTTTGGACCGTTACCCTCATTTATTGCTTCTTCCTGGCAAGCCGATACACTTTCATATTTTACCAGTCGTTTATTGATATGATCACGCAGCCTTTCCAGCTTTGGACAACACTGAAGTACGTCACAATTCCAGGCACTATCATTGCAGTACGTGTGTGGTACGATCGAAGACGCTCCTCTTCTCACACATTTTTATAAGAGCTTCGTTTTCTTCGGCTTCCTGGTCGCCGGCGAGGAAATTGAAAGTGAGTAGCACCGGATTTCGCCTCGTCTTATCTTCTGACCCGCATTCTCCATCTAGACCCGTTTGGTACGAACCAACTCCCACGAAGTTCTGACTGTATGCTGATTTAGATGCCAATCTTTCTTATCTCTTCTGTAGGCTACGACAAGAATGACCTGGTACGGAGATCAACCCACCTTCATTTTTCCTCCCAGCGTTGCTGATATACTTCTAGAATCTTGACCACTTCACAAATGGAATCGTCCGTATGTTCTTGTTATCAACTGTGTACTTTGTATGCTCGCTGACAGAATATGCGGCCAGGCAACGAGCTTGCGGCGATCTCTGGTACCCCCACTCCGGATCCCAAGGACTGGGCTTTCTCGTCGATCAACGACGCCATTCTCAACCCGAATGTTCCTGGATCTCAGCGGGTCAGCCCCGAGGAGTGGGTGAATCGTGGAGCGGATGAGATACAGGCTGCCCTGGCTAGATTCTAAAACTGCCACCTTTTTGCTATCAGACATTACATACCGATTTGATTGAGCCGTGGTGTTAATATTCGCAATCTCATCTCACGGACTATCGCTATCGCTACTATCACACAGAGCCACGTTGATAATTTACAGTAACAAATAACAGGATTATTTTTGGACCACGTAACGATTTGACTCGATTAAGCTGCTTTCAGTCACGAGTTGAAATCTGCTCCATGAATGTGGAAGCTGCGGTCCTCTTGTCGTTGTCGTCATACATTTATTCATCTGGGACCTTTCTTTCAGTCTCGCAGGTTCAAGGTCGATATGGCTGACATTCTCGTCAACAAAGCCGCACATCCATTCGATAAAACTCGCTTCGAAGCGCTTCTCAACCGCAGGTTCTTCTATGCACCCGCGTTCGAAATCTATGGTGGTGCGTTTACAGATGTGCGCTTTCCCCCAAAGTTTATCTTATTCATCTATCCCTTCTTCTCTAAAGGTGTCGCGGGTCTATATGATTACGGCCCCCCGGGCTCGTCTCTCCAGGCGAACATCATCGCAGAATGGCGCAAGCACTTCATCATAGAGGAGCACATGCTCGAGATCGACTCCACCATAATGACGCCGGCACCTGTGTTCGAGACGTCAGGTCACGTTGCCCGCTTCGCGGACTGGATGGTCAAAGACACCAAGACGGGTGACGTCTTGCGTGCGGATCACTTGGTCAAAGGTGTCCTCGAGGCTCGCCTCGCGGGCGACAAGGAGGCACGCGGCCTCGCCGCTCAGCCGCCGCAGAAGGAGGACGAAAAGAAAAAAAGGAAGAAAGCTGCGGTGAAAAATAGCGCCGCAGTTGTGCAGTTGCCCGACGATGCCGTGAAGGAATACGAGGTCATACTGGCACAGGTACGATACGCCCACCACCCCCTGTTCCTGTGCATTTCGTCACCGTCACGAGGCTTTGCCCCCATATTACACAGTTGGACAATTACACGGGCCCAGAATTAGGCAAATTATGTCGAAAGCATGACATTCGAAATCCAGACACTGACAATGAAGTTACCGAACCCCAACTATTCAACCTCATGTTCACTAGCAGCATCGGGCCGACAGGCCAACACCCTGGGTGAGGACCTAGCCCCCATTGTTTTTCTTTCTTTTTCTTTTGTTCTTCTGATTGATTTGATCGATGCGCGGTTTTTTTTTTGCACTCCAGCTACTTGCGCCCTGAAACTGCACAGGGCCACTTTTTAAACTTCTCCCGCCTGCTTGAGTTCAATAACGGTCGTGTGCCGTTCGCATCTGCGCAGATTGGGCGTTCATTTCGAAACGAAATTTCCCCACGGGCAGGGCTGCTCCGCGTGCGCGAATTTACCATGGCGGAGATAGAGCATTACGTCGACCCCGAAGACAAGCGTCACGAGCGTTTTGATCAAGTACGCGACGTCGTTCTCGACCTTCTCGATCGAAACGTGCAGGCAAGCGGCAGCACCCAGGTCACGAAGATCAGCGTAGGCGATGCGGTGGCAACTGGACTCATAGCAAATGAAACACTCGGCTATTTTGTGGCGCGCATTCATCAGTTTTTGGTCAAGATTGGGGTTGACCCCGCCCGCCTACGCTTCCGCCAGCACATGGCCAATGAAATGGCACACTACGCTACAGACTGCTGGGACGCCGAGATCCAAAATTCGTACGGATGGACTGAGTGCGTCGGCTGTGCGGACCGTGCTGCTTACGACTTGACCGTGCACTCCAATAAAACCGGGCACCCGTTGGTTGTTCGCCAGGCGCTTAAAGAGCCCATTATCACCGAGCGTTTTGTTGCCGAGTTCAACAAGAAAGTTCTTGGAAAGACGTTTGGTAAGGACGCGGGGGTAATACAGAGCGTCTTCGCGGAATTGAGCGAGTCCCGACTACTCGAAATCCAAGGAGAGCTTTCCCAAGGGTGCGTGTCTTCCAAAAGAACCCTCATTCTAGTCCCACTTACGAGATGCCGGCCGTAGATCTGCTGTCGTTACCACCCCGGACGGGAGAGAGCTCACCCTAACACGTGAGGTTGTCACGATCGAGCGCAAGACCTTTAAGCAGTCTAGTGTGTTGACCTTGCCGGACGTCAAGTGGGCCGATTACTGAGGCTTTCCCCTCTTGCAGTTCGTGAGTTCACCCCGAACGTCATCGAGCCATCCTTTGGCCTCGGTCGCATCCTCTATGTCCTCCTGGAACACAATTTCTGGGCTCGCGAGCAGGACATTGAACGTGGGGTTGGTGTCTTCCACATCCACCCGTCTCCCGGACTGACTCTCCATCTCTTAATATTAGGTCCTTTCCTTACCAGCAGTCGTCGCGCCGACCAAGGTGCTCATCGTACCGCTAAGTGCTAAAGATGAATTCAACCCACTCATACAAGAAGTCTGTACGTCGGGTCTCGTGATTTAGTCGTGGATTAGACATTGGGGGTTCTCACTGTTTAACTAGCTTCGAAGCTACGCAAGGCCGGTATTTTCTCACGGGTGGACGATTCAAACACTTCAATAGGAAAACGGTACGCGCGCAATGACGAACTTGGCACGCCCTTCGGCGTCACGCTTGACTTCGCTTGTGAGTAAGACAGTTATGACGAGCGCAAACTTACACTGACGTGCTGGATCGGCTCAGCGGTCCAGAATCGAACGATGACATTGCGGTACGTGAATTTCCCCATTTTGCTAATTAACTCGGCTATATTAATCCACGCGATGGTCCTTCTCTTCGCTGTCTTGTTCTCTAGGGAACGAGATACAACGGGTCAGCTGATTGGCGACATTGATCAAGTCATATCTGTGCTCGTCGACCTCGTCAATGGCAACGCCACTTGGGCAGAAGCGTGCAACCGGCTCCCCGCATATGACGGCGTTCAGGCCGTTGATTAATGCAATGTCTGTCAAAGATATTTGGGGTACCAGATCCATCTCGGCGGTGACACACGAGCGGAAATAGATGTAAGCAGGAGAAGCTATATTAGAAGAAATGTGGGGGGTGTGAATGATCTGGCGGTAGCGTGAAGCCGGTTTTACCCCGTGGTAAGGTCAAGTGACTATCCTTGAGGAGCCAAAGACGACAACTACAACTTGTGGCGTGCAGACAAACGCGTGTAATGTGAAAGAGATACAGCGCCGTGCCACGGATCGAATACCACGCGTCTCGGCTCTTGCTTCAGAAGAATACTCTGGTCGAGAACCTGGCAAACGGTGTGGGGTGAATTTGTTATTCGAACGTCGTTCTTCACCCTCTTCGGTGGGGCTCAAGTGACCACTGGGGCACCTAGCCAACGTGGGAAAAATCCCACACTGATGGCAATGACCCTCAGCCGGGGCCTGACGTGGGTATCGGTACCCGGAGGAGTTGCTAGAGTGCTAACCAGAGATGACTCTCACTTTGTGCTGCCATGTTACCATATATGTGCTCTAGGGTGCATTACGGGCTTGGGCGTGAGATTAATTACGATGCACAACCTGCACGTGTACGGCGATAGCCCTGTTGGGGGTAATACGCCCGACTGATCATTGGATGCATCGCCGTAGCAATGACGGAAAGCAAGTGAACACCTGACCAGTCCCACATTGCGCATTTGTTAATTTAGACGTTGCCGAGATCGTCATAGCGGGATGAGAGATGGGGTTGGTGCCGAGTGGACGGAATGTCCGGTCTGGTGGGGCAGTGGCTTCCCAGTGTATATAAGACGCAAAAGGCCAGACCACACCTATGATAGATGGGGGGAATGGTGACGCTCGGGGTTGGCGCTGGTTGTCGCTTGAAGGGGGCCGCATAAATGGAAACTGGTCATGTGAGCGCTTGCAATTAGCGGCGTGCGAGAATAGCCACGCAAAACGTTGATGGGCGCAAGCCCAGGCCATGACGCGGACCTCGTGTGCGGCGAAATGAATTTATAACGCAGGCGCTGCGGGGAAGGCGGTGGCTGGTGTTCGGTCATCGCCGTAAGCCCCTCAGACTGGAAGGCTCAATCCGTGCACAACGCGGAGCGCCGGGGAGCCAGGCTTGATATTTTAACTCGGGTGTTCCGAGAGAGGTCGCTCGAGAAAGAAGACGATGGGTACCATTGCAACCAAAACGGCGGCCGAGAATTACGAAGTTTTAGTCTGATTGCGGAGAGAATGGCGAGCGAGTGAAGAGAGGACATTGACTTGGAGAGAGAGAAGGACGCGCCATGTGCCGTACTTCAACCGAGCCGAATCACGAAATAGTAAGGGCTGATACTTAACGCACGAGCAGAACGGGCCACCCCTCCGTGATGACATTTAATAAGATGCATCTCTCGCCATTTCAGGACAAGCGGTGATCTATATCTTCGGCAGTTATCTTAGGTTGAGCAGCCACGCCTGGCGCTGTATGTACGTACAGAGACAGGAAGACGTGAAATTCCTCGAGAATGACGCAAAATTAAAATCAAAACGAAATAAATGACAATCAAAGAAATGGGGGCAGGCGCATTACCAGTGGAGGGACTCCAGGTCACGAGGATGAGGTAAAGATGGGGGTGAAGTCCTAGTACGTCAAAATGATGAGGGGGTCTTTGACTAGAGTGCAATTATGGGAAACGGGGGATGACGGAATATGGAGATCGAGAGGAAGTGCAAACGATAAGTTTGGGATTGAGGTCGAGAATGAAGGAGATCGGAGGGATGAGCGTGGATCAAAGGTTCACATGCCCACGGGGGACAGCCCGTGAAGAGGGCTGGACTCGGACTCGACGTCCCTGAGCTGGGTGTAACATGCAGCTCGTGGCCGTGGCTAGGCTAGGGCACAGACCACAGTGTCTAGATAATTAAGGAAAAAGGGGGGGGAAGGGGGGGGATCCCTTATCTTGTCGCCGCAGTTAGGAAGGCGAATGCGCAGACACGGCGTGGCACGCGGCACGGCTTGACGCAGGGCGTGTCCGTACGCCTCGCCTGGAGGAAGATGCGCGCGCGCGTTTGTTTCCCTGTCTTAGGAGGAAAGATTCCCATTGGATAATTGGGCCGATTGGACGCTTGTTAATGACGAGAAATGGACCGAAATATGAGATCTTGAGATGGTCACCAAGCCAGCTGAACAAGTCACTGGTCACCGGTCACTCTCTCCCTTCCTCTGGAACTGGACATGGCCACCCTCGGGTCCCAGCTATAAAGCCTATTCCGATTGCACCTCCCTCCCTTTGACCCATTCCTCCCGCGTTCTGTGCTCTGTCTCATTTCACTCCTCTCTCCCCTTTCTTATCCATCTCTGTATTTTTATCAAGTCCTCTTTCTTTCTCCTTCGCCCTTCACACTACACCACATCATGCCCGACGCGTCCAAACCCATCCAAAAAGGTGCCTCTCACTCGCACCTCGTCGCGCTCCCCAGTCTCTCCGATTCGCTCTACTCGCTACCGCAAGCCAAGAACCTTACACACGTCTCGGTCTACACGTCCGGGAAGCACTCTGCGGAGAGTGAAGCCAAGGTGTGTAGTCGTCCTGCTCCTTTGACTATCTGGACTTTACTCACATCACCGACGTTACTAGCTTCAAAAAGCATTGCTGAAAAATGCTGGGTCGGCGCAATCGGTCGCCTACGCGAACTTCGTAAGTTGTTACTCTCGTTCTCCGCGAGCACATCCCGACCTAAATTCCGCATTCAGCAAACATCTACCCCCACCCAGAACCAAAATTCACAACAACTCACAATGAAAAAGCCGGTACGTCTTTCTTCTCGCAGTGGCATGTCGGAATATTTGCTCATCGTTCTTTCCCTCCCTCTCACAGGTTCGAACAAAACAATACTGATGGTCACAAATACACCCTAGATTTCTGCTTGCTATGGGACTTGGTCATCGCATACAGGTTAATATTGCTTTCGTCGTATATCGTTTTCTGCACACATATCCTCATAGACGGGTGTCACTGGAATACCTACCATTGTCGCATCTCCCCACTACCTTGGCATTTTATCTCTTCCGACGCACATTGACCATACCAACTACATCCCCATCATCACATACTTTCTCCCGTGCTACCTACACTCATCTGGGCTCCTTTGCTGTGTTACCCGTACACGCCTGGTATCCGCGGTTCTATACAGGTCTATACTGCGCTGGTGTGCCACGCCACTACGTTTCCTCCCCTTTTTTTATTCAAGGGAAAAAAAATATCATCGAGTTGATTGGGAGACCGCATCGCTTCTCGTCTAGTTTGACCTAAGCGCCATATGTCCGGACCACTCCCCATTTGGTCCGGCTGTCCCCGTTTCGAGTCAGAGTGAGCAACTGCGATTGATGTGAGGCTGACTCAGATGCGATACATTTTGACTCCGTTGTTCACTGCAGTTTCATTTCAGATCCATCAATACAGCACACGTACTGGATGGATGTGTGCTTTCATCTCGCTCAGCAGGATGCCTGACGTTCTCCATCAGCGTATCAGATGTCTTTGGTGATTCTGGACTCATTCTCCCCTTCATGTCGATAAGCGCAGCCACGCAAATGAGCCTACTGGCTGTCGGCGTTCTCGTCTCTCTGTGATCCAAAAAGCGAATCATTCCATTTTCTATCTATCGTACACGCGGCAATCGTGTGTCCCCATCGCGAATATCAGATCGCCTTTTGATCCCTGGGTTCAAGAACGCGCCCTGTACGGCCGAAGCAGTTTCATTAATAAATAACTTCCCAGGCTGTATTTCTTAACCCAAAAGATGCCGTTGAGGTCCGATCTTGGTTGGATCTGCGGGGGGGGACGTTCCTTGGCTTCGAACAAGCAACCAGCTGCTAGTGGGTGTATTCGCCACACCTTTGTGGTGAGGGTGGGCCCAGAGCACCTATCACGCGCATCTGTTCGCTGCCTAGGGGGACAAAGAGGAGGTTTCATTTAATTTCCCATGGATCTGTTTATCTGAATCTGCCTGCCTGACTTCTCGACTGCGGACGGATCGCCTTCACAATACAGTGCTTTACTTTACGGAGTAACAACAGATGCGTTGACACGCATCCCGGACCGTGTTCCACGTATCGGCCACTCTGCTGCAACTGTGACTACGGACGCTTGCCTTGCCCATGCCTGACGTTTTTTTACCTCCGGATGTCCAGTTATATTTGGCAATCTGGTCAGCGCCGCTTGCTTGCCATTCCATCCCACATCAGCTCGCGCCAACTGGTCGTCGCTTCTCTTCTTTTCCCTTCTCTCGCATCGTCGTCCTTAAGGCGTCGTCGGCCCCTCAAACTTCCCTTCCGAGATTAGCAATGGCAGTTAACGTGTCCCCCGCCGCCCCCCTCTACCCCACCAACACAACTCGTTTGCTTTTGCTAGCGGTTGCCTTGGTCCCTGTCCAAATCGATCATTTCTATCGATCATCGGCGAGACAAATAGTTCCGCCGCCACGAACTCATCACGGACGACGACGGCCTGAGGTTAGTAATATCGTGGGCTTGATTTTTTCAATAAAAAGATAGATCTCTCATGCCTTTTTTTGGCGTTGAACGGTGGCTTTCGACCGTGCCAATGTGTCATGCGCCAACCGCACGCACGACACATCAGACCAAAACGTGCGACACTACTGTGATCAACCTGTATGGATCCTCTTTGAGACTTTCGGGAGCTATTGTTGATATCTTTCTTGTCCAAACTGTAAACTTTGTTACAGTAATGTCCATGCATCGTGCACGATAGTTAATCATGTCTGCAGCTTCTTTGACCCGCCACAAGATGATTTTACAGCAACACTCGCTGCTGGCATGGCGTTTATCATCTCGGCACCAATTCCCCCCCTGGTCCCGAACAAGTCTGAAAGGTGTCCCCCCAATCACCCGACGCCGTCGCTCGCAAGGCCGAAATTTTTGTATGGGCGTCCGCACCGCACCGCACCAAGGTGAATCACCAACTTGTTGCTTAAATCCGTAACTGGACCTCGGAGCGCCGATCTCGAACGTGTGTGTGTGTGTGCCTTGTGGCACTCCGATTAGACCATTTATCGGTTCTCCTCCCTCTCCCCTTATCATAGCCAATCTACCTCAGGCTTGCCGATAATGGTCTTCAAGCTATAAAGCCCCAGCGTCTTTCCCAAAGAGGGGAGGTCGTCTCTTGTGTATACCTTAAGCCCTCCTTTCACGGGGCAACCGCGATTGGTGCTAGCATTTTATTTTATTTCATTTTCATTCCTGTTCAATGGAAAGAACCAGCGCTTCTAGCTGCCGCCGTGCATTATATTAATCCCCCAGCGCAAGCCCAGCCGCAAAGTCGTGAGCTCCAAATAATTTGTCAATCGGGGCTACTTTATCTTTATGGAACTAGCAATCATAGCTTACGGACGACGGTATCCATGAACCCAGCCGGCGCATGTGCATGCCTCTCCTCTTTATCTGCCACGTACTAGCGGGAATGCGCGTTGGTTGGCCAGCACACATACCATCGGATCCCACGTTGCTTTTCCAAGATGCCGTGTTTAAGTTTCTCCCCACCCACCCCGGGGGCATCCGTGCGTACATGTCGCCCGTTTCTCTGCCTCGTGGTGAGTAGCACCACCGAAACAACGTGTTCCCTTCTCGCGCCCGCAACCTGCCGCCGCACTGTCGCCCCTTCGACCAACGGCGTATGGGGGGTTCTGACCTGCGGCAATTTTTTATATACAATACGGCCTTATCATCACCCGTTTGCGCTTCGGGCAAGATAAGCAAAGGCGCCGCGTCGCTTACCGGATGGGAGTAAAGTTTTTCGTATCGTAAAATGTTGCTTCTTCCATTTTACCAGTCCTGACTCTGACTGCATATAAGTAGCTTGGCTCGCGCTGTCTACCTCCATGTGCCGAGCCGGTAAGAATATCTTATCTTTTCAGCGTCTCGAGGCATTTTCGACCCTGTACCAGTAACCTTAGTGGTAGCGGTAAGCGTCCTTGGTTAATATGCGGGTGAAATTTTACGAAAGATTGAAACCAACGCGCGAAACCAATAGCAACAGTGTGATGTGATACAGTAAAGCGACAGCGACTACTAAGATATCGAATTAAATCTGAGATCCCGCGGCGACTTGCGGCAGATTCCGTGATTGAAGCACCTTCTTTCGCGAGATTCCGTTCGAAACCTTCCGGTGGTTGGCAACGAACAAGGGAACGCGAATCCCACTCAGCCGTCGAGCAGGTCAGCCCCAAAGCCGTCGATCGGTATGATACGGAATCGCGACTTCAATGGCCCATCTGCGAACTCGCGTATCCACGTCTGACTGAGTCCGCCCTCCCACGCGTACAGCTCGACTCGCCACCCCTTCTTCAAAGCTGTGCGCACGCAGCCGCGAAAGCCCTCTTCGTTGAATTGACCTACGTTACCATCCCCCGTTGCGAGGACGATCGTGGATCCAGCCGGTGGGACGTCTACGTCTGAGACCGCCTGGAGGAACTTCAGCTGCAGCAGCTCGTCGACGCCCTGTTCGCGATAGCGGACGCGGCCTGCGGAAGACGAAGAAGATACCTGCCCAGGACGCGCCGCAGTCGCAGACGGCACACTGCCGCTCGACGTTCCCGGCTCAGACGAGTCGACGCCAGACGTCGTCGTTCGATGCGTATTGTCCTTCGCCGTGGCGTTGTTGCTGCCACCAGCAGCACCGCGCCCTCGGGGGTGGCGGTGGCGTTGAGATGATGCCCTGTTTGCACCGTCACCATTATCAGGGACACGTGCGTACACGTGCACCTCATATCCAAGTTGGGCGGCACTGTCCAGAGACTGGTACAATGGCGAAGAGGCCACAAGTACACGCCGAGTGACAGAACGGCCGCGTTCGAAGATGAGGGCGAGTGCTGCGTGGGACATCCATCTGACCTTGGTGCTGACAAGGTAATGGGGATGCCTCCGTAGATAGGTGAGGAATCCGATGAGAATGTTGGAGCTGCGAAAACTTAAATTAAAAGAGAAAAGAATTCTGGAAAGGATGGACGTACTAGTCAACGAAGACGTGTACCAACGGTTGTCCGGGCTTTGGAGTGGGTCCTCGTGGGTCAATAAAGTCCGGCGACGGTGACTGAAGGGACTGGTTTGAAAGGATGGCGGTAAGGAGCTCTGCCTCTGCAGCAAACAGAAACTTCAGCTTGATCGCAAGAGCTCGGAGGCGTACGACGCGTGGATCAAGTGGACCAGAACGGAGGGATGGGGTAGAATAGCTGTGGCCTAAACGTGGTCTGGTGGCATCCGCGGAGGCGGAACGAAAGCTATTGCGATGCCTGGCTTTACGACGCGGAGGAGAAGCAGGAGTCGACTTGAAGCGGACAGCTAACTCGGAGGAAGATATGTCTGGTGATGGGGAAGGAGAAAGGAAGTCGGAAGCATCTTCTCCATCGTGGATCTCTGCGTCAACTACTCCCGAAGGTGGAGCAGTCTCGGGGACACCGACTGTGCGGCCAAGCGACCTAGCTTTTCTCTTTCGACGTCTGCGATAGGACTGTTGCTGTTGTTGCTGTTGTTGCTGCTGCTGTCGTCGTCGTTGTTGCAGTTGCTGCCGACCTCTGGGTGGGTCGTCCGAGGTGGTGGCACTGTGACTGCGATGCCAGGGATTATCACGAGGAGCCGTGAGTTTGGCGCGTTCAGCTGCAATAAACTGCAGCGCTTCATCGAGGTAACCTAACGAAGGCAGCGTGTCCTCATCTGCATCGTTGCTGTCGTCGTACTCGCCGCTATCCACTTCCCGGTCAATCATATTTTCCCCTTCAGTATCAGAGGACGGCGGCTCAGTAGGTGGAGGCGATGCCGCAGAGTTTGCAGTTCGTGAGGAAATAGATAAATAAGACGCAATAGGGTGTTGATTCCATACTGTAGAGCCTCTGTTATTAGGATCTGATTCAGACTCTGTGCGAGACATCGCCGAGGTGGCCGTTACTGTCGTAGAAGCGACAGTATGGGGGAAGTAGTTTCTTGGTGGTTGGAGGTCATTTAAAGCGCGAAAAACAATTGTGAAAGCGCCAAGGTCGGGGGATTCTACGTGTTCGTGTTATTAGGCTAAAGAAAGGGACCCCCTGATGTGCTGGACTCACCATCGGAGGTAGCAAGGTCACTGCTAGTAGAATTAGTCGTGAAAGGACTGAATGGTGCAGGAGAGTGTGTCGTGTCCGAAATTGAGCTCGTCATGCTTTAGCGTAAGTGAAAGTGAGAGGAAAGTAGTGGCGGCCTCATCTAACGGACAGTGAGGCAGAACAAGGCACAGCACCGAAGGGCGGAGTCTGCGTGACTCCACCATAATACGCGCTTGACTCAAACAACCACACCACAATGTCAGGCACCCTTGCCACCAATTCCTCTCTTCTACCGCTACGAAGGGGTGTCCTGACCCTCAGCGCCTCAGCCAGCATCCCTCGTTATACACGAGCCGTCTCGTCTTCCCCATACGGCCGTACTCACGTCTGGAAGCGACGTCCAAAGAAACTTCCCAACCCAGTTGTACCCCAGTTCCCGCAGCGTGTCATCCGAGCAGACGGATCCTCTTTCACGCATTGGACCACATCACCTCGTCCATTAATACGTCTTACGCGTGACGTTACAAACCATCCACTGTGGAACGTTTCTGCCCTCACCGGAGAGGGAGCCGCGGAGGAAAGCGAGGTGACTGGTCGTCTGGGCAGGTTTAATAGGAAGTTCGTGGAGGAGATTGATTGGATGAGCGAGGCAGAGGGCGCATCGCCGGAAACTTCGACCACACAAACCAAAAATGCAACGACGGGTGCGGGAAAGAAGTAGGCAAATGCGATGGGCACCCGTGTTTGGAAAGTAGACATGGCTAATACCTCTAATCTAATGTTGCCGTTGCGAATAGAGACTTATGGCGTTCTAAACTCGCCTCTTTCCATCTTCAGCTTTCTCTTCTACAGCTTTGTCAGTCGACTGCTTCGCCGCAGCTGGTGGAACATTGGTTGATTGCAGTGCCCCTCCACCCGTTCAACCACATTCGCAACACTCGGCTTGTGGCCCAGTGCCTCCTCGACCTTCAACCCTGTGAGCTCCTGGACTTTGCGCACAGCGCTACCAAGGCCATCTTGGAATTTGTCGCGTCCACCGATACCTGCCTCGCGAAGGCGTTCCCACGTCATATGAGAATGTGCTATCGCGACAGCATGCTTTTGCGCCAGGGTGGGGAAATGCTTCTCCTCGAGCGAGCCGGCGTAGTCTGACACGTTCTGCGTCGTCTTTGGGATGAAATATTTGGAAGAGAGGTAGAATAACGCGGGCGGAAGCAGGACGCGAGAGAAGACGGAGCTGTTACGTGCGAGGATGGAGCCGGTCAATGAGGCTACACCGACGTATAGGAGACCCGGTGTGAGCGGTTCATCGGGCGCGATGAGCGACTTGACGCGATCTGAGGGGGCTAGTCAGACGTTCCATTCGGATAAACGCTAAAGCTTGCGAAAGCGCATTTGGAGAAAATGGGGTGGACGAAAGGAGACGTACGTTCAACAGCATGTTCGATACCAATCCACTTGGACACAACTCCGTGCACCTGCGCGTGGACGTCTCTTGTCACGCCGGTTACAGCTCTTCGTGCCGCACCGATTTGTGTCTCCAGGACGGACGGTGTGTCAACGAGGATTATTTCGCGTTCCGGTTCTGGATAAATGGCAAGCTGCCAGCGCCATCAGCTCGCTTGCGAATACATAACGAAGGGATGATTCTGGCGGACTTTTCGTTGCGCAGGAGCCTCGGTAATGACGCCCGCCACGGCACTGGAAGTCGCAAAGATGCCCACACGAGGCTACCACCGTGTCAGCAATTGTATCCGGGAAAAATGGAGGGGTGCATACCAGTGTTCTCGTCCAAAACATTGCGTCGTACCGAAATCGTACCAAACGACTTGCCGGAGTCGTCCGCTGTGCGTGGCGGTGTCACGTGATTAGTAATCACGAGCCACGTCACGCAAACTCGGGTTGCTTCAGTCGGAGACAACACGCAAGGTGTCGCCAACACAGAAGCAGATGGTGACAGTTAGACGTGTACGTGCGGAATGAATGGAGCAGAATTAAATTTTTAAAGTTCATGTCCGATGGTCCCGGAAGAATAGCAGTACTGTATAATGGTCACCGTTGAGATAAGCATTTGGCTACAGAAGTACTCGAGTACAGATCCTCATCGAAAACGAGCTACGCCAGATAACGCCTTGAAGGTTCTAGCGCAATGATTCGTTCACACGAGTTTCTTGCCATAAGCAATTTAATTCCCGTCAGAGATAAGATGTAGAATCCGTCGGCGACATGCACTTGTACTAGTGAGTTACTTCAATACTTGATGCTGAGTGGTGGGCCTGAAAATAGGCACGGAGAGAAGCTCGCTCCTTGTCAGCATTGCAGTACAAACACGGATATGGCTATCCATTGGATGTCCAGAAACATTGAGATCGATATCTCGATCTCCCGGTCGAAGTTGCACAAACAGAAGCAGGAAATGCGGGAGAAGATCGTCCGTGAAAAAAAGACCGTTTCGACGAGATCGGTAACCGATGTCACGGTCCTGGCATGAACGGTGTCAGTTCCTCCTCAACTTACCTGCAACGGCGTAGTTTAAAACACTGCGGCCATTCTTTCGGCCTCAGCTTCAACACAACCTTGAAATTGAGTCGAGACCGCGAGATCGGCAAGGCGAGACTCGTCCCGAAGTTGGGCGTCTTTTGTCGTTCACCTTCATTACGGGCCTAGACTCTTGCGATTGAATTTTCAATTTCACAGGGCTAGAAACCTAGATAAAAGATAAAAGGGAAAACTCTGATAAAACAAGGGACCCTTCTCCAGTGGCGATGGAGAGAAGTCACCCCCCGAAACCCGAGACAAGACGATTGCCGAGCACGAGACAAAGCTGTACACTGTCTGACTGCGATCGGACAGTTGTCTGGGCGGATAAAGAGTCCTGTCGGTTGAATCCATGATTTTGCCGGGAGATGAATACGTTTTCATAAATGCGGCACGGCTCGGCGCATTGATAGTAAGAGCATTACTGCTTCGCCGTTGGCATCTGTGCCCGGGAGAGCGAACACGGGTGAGCGCCACAATAACTTCTTTGGAACTTACCTGAATGCAGGTCAGAGTTGATTGGGCCGAACAAAAGAGTTGTTATAATTGGATGGTACTCGTGGCCGAGACCAACAAAAAGAGGTGTGCTGGAGCACCCCTGGCGGCGTTCATGGACTTCCATTCGACCCTTTGCTTATCGGAACGTCCTAACCGGCATCAGGCATTGGTCTCGTAGAGGAGTCGTCGCTGTAGTTGGACTTAATAATAACCACGGCATTTTGTCGAGCCAATGTCGGTGAAGATGGTCACAGGCATACCGAAAACGTGGACGTAAACCGACCTCGTGGATGGAGTGGAAACTAGTGGAACCTGTGAGAACAGCTGTTTCACTATCCGAGGTCCAGCAGAGAAGTTACCAGTGGAAAGCCGCGATTACCAGTTGCAGATGTGAGAGAAGGAGAAGTTCGCTAGATTCCATGCGAAATTTTCGAGCATCAAGTATCCCAGGACGGCGTATCCCTCACGCGATAGTCAACATCGAGCCACTGAGGTGGAGTCAGTCCCGTTCGAGGCTTTCGTGGAGCTCGTCTCATTCATGGATTGGGAATCTATTGGAGAACGGCCAGGCTTAGGGCTGCGAATACCTAGAACAGATTAAAATAGAGTAGACGTTCGCTAGCAACGACCTCATGGCCGAGGTGCGGTTGTGTGGATGGACTTATTGATTCAAGTGTTGGAGCTTTGGAGACCGAGTAAACGGCAACACCATTGCAGTCTGCGTACTACATCCGATAGCCATCTCATTTACAAGTCTCCTTGTCCTCGCCCTCGTGGGATCGAGGGTAGCAACACTATCTAATCGCTGGGATTCGCCCATTGCTCAGTGCCAAATCACTCCCGAGAATTACCGCTTCAATCTCTGCCCTCTTTCTGAGAACGTCATCACGATGTATCAGGACAGGCAGACCTCGTCCTGGCCTCGTTTACGGAACTCCACCAATAATTACCACGATCGTGTACAACAGAAGTCTCAATGCCCCGCTCCCAAAGCTTGGAGGCAATTCCCAATCACGCGTAGGTCAGTACAACTTTTTACGAACTGGGAGCCCCCACCCAATCATCTAGTGAGCTCACAGAATATTGGCCTGCACGACAAACAACTTACCAATCCTTGTCCTGGTACCGTCCTGACCGGCTGATCTAGCGCGAAAGCGCCACTCGGGCGTGATCCCACGAAAAAAAGGTTGCGGATCGAGCGTCAACCCCAGTCACAGAGCCTCTGACGTGATTCTCAGCCAAGGAGCGGATGTGATCTAGGCCAGTCGAGGTAGCCAAGGATGAATCCCGTATGTTCATTCCTTCGGGAGGCGCGCTAGGCTTTGATCTATGACATAAAGCTTCTGCGTTACTCTCCCTCCGTACAAATTGCGAATATTCCGAGCAGCATTCAAGCCAATTTGAATGCACGGTATCAGATGATGACGCATGTACACCGCGAACCAACATGGCAGCACCAAAATTTGCAGTTCCGAGGTTGACTCTTTCTGGGTATTCGATGGCTCAAGCGTTTCCTCTTGCGCCTTGAATAACGTTGCACGACGAGTACGAGTGTATCTGGTTTTCTGGAAGACACCGAGAGTTTGATCCAGCGCCTTGTCGCACCCCGGACCTGCTCAACTCACTGGCCACTTCTATCTCAAGCAGTCCATCTATATCCATGATTTCAGGGTGTGCGTATTTCAGGATTCCATGATAGTAGGTTCAGATGTGGCTTCGAACGGTGCATCAGACTGCCTCGAGCCGTAGCACGGGGAAAGAAAAGCTGCTATGTTGGACAACAGAAGACATCGTGATACGGGGAGATGGAGTTGCGCCCGAGTCGAACGGGTCTCACCTTCGTCAACGACGGCGCGACGCGCTGAGTGTGACAAAAAACAATTGATGAACAAGGACGGTAACCCTCGTATCCACTAACGCCGATAATGATATGTTGTACTAGATCTGATGCATGTTGGAGCTGCGTCTCCTTGTAGGTTGATACCGTGAATGCTTAACCCCACGCCGCGGTGGTACTAACACGGGAAAGACTCGTCAGCTATCCCGACTTGAAAAGAAACGTAGACATTACCTATAATTTACAATAAGATGACCGTCCGTAGCAAATGACTTCTGTCTGTCGGCTGCTGGACGAGATATAGGCGGGTAAAAAGACTCACGCGATATAAATTCGCAATCGTATCGTCGGGTGCGGGGAAAAGGCCAAATTGATATACGTGAACTGGACAAAAACGTTACAGAAAGTGCCAATGATAAGAGGAACGTGCTCACCAGCGGCTCGCCTGCTTTCCATCCGAGCTCTTTGCGGAGAAACTGGATAACGGCCTGAAAGCGGTTGGAAACTGTCACTCTGAAAAATTCTGCTTCATTATCGGCGCGTTCCCGACCGCCTTGAAGCGTACAACGACTAGCGATTTGCCTCTGAGCTTGGCCAGATTTGTGTGAGAATTCAGAGGGTGCTAACCTTTCGCAGAATCTTTCTTCTTGTACGACTCTAGCGCAGCAAGGCCTTCCGCAAGGCCAGCATCTGGTGCTGAGTCTAGACCCACGAGTGAAGGAGGCGAGTGCAGGACGTCCGGTGTAAGCGCCATGGATGCATGGATCGAGTTCAAAGTGACCGCTTTACTATTCCGGCAATGACCGCTACAGGTACTTATTCTCACGGCTCTTACAGTCTCTTAGTCCCCTTACAGTCCCTTCTACTTTCCCTCTTCTAAGTTACTTCCTTGCATTCACGATGTCCACAAATTCGGGCTTCAGGGATGCACCTCCAACCAAAAATCCGTCGACATCAGGCTGAGTGGCTACACAAACAGCAGTCAATTTCCAGACGAAAGTAAGGGCTGGATAAGGACGAACCCAGCTCTTTGCAGTTAGCAGCAGTAACGCTGCCTCCATATATGATACGAGTGCTTTCCGCTACTCCTGTGGATACAGCAGAAGCGAGATACTTTCGTGTGTCAGCGTGCACTTCCTGGGCCTGCGCGGATGTAGCGACTTTGCCCGTGCCGATCGCCCAAACAGGCTCGTAAGCGATGACGACGAGACTGCGTGAAGATTAGAGAACCATCCCCGCCAATCGCAGTGACGACAAACCTCCAGTCAGCCGGTGTGAGTAACGCTACGACGGCCTTCAGCTGTTCTTCAACGACCTGTTGCGTTTGTCCCGCCTCTCGCTGGGTAAGTGTTTCGCCTACGCAGAGGATTACGCGCAATCCTGCATCGAGCGCCGCCCGCGTCTTCTTCGCAACGTCCGCAGACGTCTCAGCAAAGTGAGTGCGACGCTCGGAGTGACCTATCCAATCGTCGTGAGATCAGAGCACAGCTACTCGACCTGGAGGCGGTACAGCGCACCAAGGATGACGTAGGGAACCCCCGCATCTTTCAGTTGAGCGGGGCTAATAATAGTGAGTACATACGCGAGAAGACAGGGCAGTCGGATAACACACCTGATCTCGCCAGTAAAGGCACCGGAGTTCTTGGTGTAGCAATTTTGCGCTGAGACTTTGATGTCCTTGCGCAAAAGATCGAGGACAGGAATCAAGTACAGTGCAGGGGGTGCGATGACAACCTCTGTGGTAGAATATGCGTGACAAGGATGAGCGAGCGAGGTCAGAGATAACGGTACTCACCAGTGCTAGGATCGAGAGTTGCGTCATTGAGAGTTTTGACCAGCGCCCGCTTTTGTTCGCGGGACACGGGGTTCATCTTGAAATTGCCTCCGACAAAAAACTGGCGACTCATGGCTGCTGGTGTGGGGGAACACTCGTGGGTCAGCTTGAAATTTTAAGGGCTCGGAATGTTGGGAGGATTGATCGTGGACCATCTTGGGCCTGAGCCACATCGGACTTGGCCGCGACTATTTGGGTGAGTTCCCACTCACACTTCCTCTGTCTGGGCTCACGTTCCCCTCTAGAACGCATGAGAGCGGCCTCGCTACAATCACTCAGGGACGTGTCGTCATCGGCGGCGAGACTTGCTGGCACAGTTCCTCTACATCAAGCGTACATCTTACTCCATGGCCGGGATTCTCCTCGCTCATTCCCTTCGCGCGTCACTTCGCCTCTGCTCGTAGCACTACGGCAATACGCGTTACGTTGGTCGGCGCTGGTTAACGTTGCTTGGGTCCCACCGCCAGATCCTACTAGACGGTTTTCCATTCCCCCGGGCGACTCCCGAGATATCGAAGTCTACAGCCTTCAGACTTTTGCACATGGTCGAGCAGGTTTATCAATTCCCTCAGTAACGATGGATAACCTGGATGAAGTCTTTTCCAAACTCTGCGATTACATAGAGCGACGACCCACGGAGGCGGTCGATTCAGGTGACTTACACCTATATGTCTGCACTCATGGTGCGCGAGACTGTCGTTGCGGGGAGTGGGGCAGCAAGGTCGTAGACGCCCTTAGAAACGAAATACACCGGAGAAAGGAAATGGAGCCTACCGGCAAGTATTCGCGCGTTGTCGTAGGAGAGGTTGGGCATGTCGGTGGCCATCAGTGAGCCCGCTTTCATACTGTGCGGTCGCTTAATGTTCGGGCATGTTACCCCCATTGCAGGTACGCCGCGAACATGCTCGTCTTCCCACACGGTGAATGGTGAGTCTTTGGCTTCGACTCCTAGCTCCTCTTCACGTAGGATGACTTACCTTTGATAGGTTGGGTGGATTACGGCCTGATAATGTGCCCAGAGTCCTGGAAGTGATTATGGAGCAGTCCTCACCCATGGATTTGGCTCGGACTTCTCTTTTGCCTACTCATTGGAGAGGTCGGATGGGTCTCACCAGGGACCAACAACTGCAACGATATTTACTGCATCGTAATAATCCAACAGTCTAGATCTTGTTAACAGGCAACTGCCTGAGCCAGTATACACAATCTCTCATCCTTTTCTGACTGCCAGTGAGTACGTCGACGTGAAGACCTTTACGGAGCTAAGTATTACACCCATCGAAAGGACGTTCGGAGGAATGTTAACTTTCTGCCTGACCGTTTGTATTGTCTTACAACGTCTCTGGTCCCTGTCTATCTCGATGTTCTACTCAGATGTTCATATAGGGGACGGTGGCGTACCTTATTGTGGCCCTTTGTGAATGTCCATCTCTTTGGTGCCGCCCTCCCCGATCGGCTTACGCTCGCGATCATTCATTTTCTCTAGTCCACTTCAACCGTTTGCTAGCTTCGTGAGTAGAATCACAAGCCTACGATACCATGTAATACGGTTATTCATGCAATTGTTTCTTGACTTTTCGTGGTCTTTATCACCCTGTGGACAGCCCGAACACGCAAGCGATTCCTGAGGTGAGAAATATCCATTACTATACCTTTCGTACTCTCAGCTAACTCCTAGATGATGTTCTACTTACATCCAGTGCTCGCTTTATGTACTCTGTGCACCATTCTTCACTTAGCGCGTGTTTCCCAAACCATCCACTGCACGGACTCCATAACCTGCTACAGGTTATGGGTCCTGCAGGGGGTCGCTAAGACAGCTTGTGTCCTTTTCAACTACTCTTGCTGCTGGGTTGCCCCTGCCGTCTCTACTATGTCATCTGCACCTTCCTCTCCCACTCCCACTTCTCCGCTTGCTCCTGTCATTGAACAGCTCCCCACCAACATCGCATGCTTTGAGCTGGATGGATCAAACTGGGCCGTCTTCACCGCGCGGTTTTGCGAAGCCATGCAAGTAAACCACCGGTGGGGTTTCTCCAATGGGACCAATGCCTGTCCTGTGGCAAAGGCTCCCATCGACGTCACGAAGGACAACCAGGAGTCCATGGACAAGCGTGACTACGAAGATCCCGTGGTGCGATGCCACTTTTCGCAGAGACTCTCTGACTCTCTGACTGCGCATGGGGTCCTACCCAACTGCGACGTAACGTTCGTGATGAGTTCACCATGAAGTATGTTTACGTGAAAATGATCTGGAGTCTACATTTTACGACAAGAGGTGCTTGAAGGGAGATAATGTCAGTCCACATCTTCCTCGCCAACCTTGCGATATAAGTGCGAGGAGCTCACGGCTGCTGGTGCCCCTATCTCCAACAAGGAGTACCATTGTACTGTTTTCAAGGGCATCCCCGGAGGAGCTTGCCCACTTCATCTCTGGCATCCGGTCCTCAGCTCGCATATTCTCCAGCGCCACCTCCGTCAGCACCGAGACACTCATACCACACTTTCAAGTAAGCCAACCAGTCGCAGAACCGTTGCACCGCGTTGCATTCCAACTCGAAAGACTCTAGGGCCAAGAACCAGGCCACCAGAGATGAAGCTCTCGCAGCTACGGGGTTCAAGGGCAAGAAGAAACTCGCAAGGGAAAATGCGACAACTGCGGAAAGGCTGGGCACTGGGCATACAAGTGCCGTTCTCCAAAGAAGAAGGCAGGTGAGGACGCGATGAAACCCGAGAAGTGATAGAAATCCGAGATGAACCTGTCGGGTCGATGAACGCTGTCACGACCATGGACAGGACACAGACAGGAGTAACGACGACCGCCGTTGCCTTCTCTTCGTATCGTCAATAGCTCTCATTGATGAGTACAACGTCTTCAAAGTCTGGCATGCCAGGAGCGGTTCAGTGGCCCAGAACCCGTCCACATCCCCGTCCAGGGTCGCGACATCATTCGCTGATCCGACAGGCTTCGTTTCGGACTTCTGTACCTCGTCAGACTCTGACTTGTCCTGACTGCTTCTCCTTCTTGGGGGGTCAGCACTCCCGTGCACAGTGACCCGACTTCCCACAGTTGTGGTGCTTTGTCCTTGCAGTGTTTCTTCCTGCCCTCGGAACCCGTAGCTGCGAGGGCATCGTCTCTTTGGCCCCAGCCTGCTGGCTGTTTGATTGCGACTTGGCATGATGTTTCTTCAGTCGGTCGGCCTTGGTCAATGAGGAATTCAGTGTCAACGGTAGTGACACTGTGAACATGCTGCACGGAGCGGGGGGTGCCTGACGCGAAACGGGCGAGGTTCTACGATATCCCCAAAGCACCTTCCGTCTGGGGCGATATGGACACCAGCGGCTGCGAGCTCTTCGCGCTGCTAACGGATATTGGTGAGGAAGTGCGGATGTCGTCGCCCACCTTCTGATAGCGCATCTCATAGAATGTCGTCTCAAGATCGCTCTGGGCATAGACAGACTTCACCGTGAACTCGTCGTGGACGCGGCCGCAGCGTAGTAAGGTCCCATTCGTACGGCCGTCGAGTCGGGAAGCCGCTGCGAAAGGAGATAGCGAACCACCCAAGTCATCGTAATCTCACTTCTTCATGGCCTCTATCTCCGTCACATTGTGGGTGTCGCTGGGCACTGGACGAGTGCTGGAGCCACCGGAGAAACCTCAACGCCGATTGGCCTGAGTGGTCAGTTAATGAAGATCGTTCCTTTTGCTATACCCTAGTAACCCTACACTCCGCAGCGAAATTGCATGAGCATTGCTCTACCAGCTAGTCGCTCAAGGCGGATATTAACTGTCATCTGGAAAATCTATGTTCAGTGCGCGTTGATTCTATAGTTTAAAATGGTCACCATTGCTCATCAATTACAAGACTATGGCGAGCCTCTCGCTTAAGCAAACCTCTGAGACGGTCATCTTATCTCAGACGTCTGAACGTCACGCTCGCTCTAGGATACTATGGAACTCCATGCAGCGATTTTGTCGGTCTCGGCCGCTCAGAGCTGTGCCCCACTTCGAGCAATCAGTCTAGATGAAACACTTCACACATCGTACTAGAAAGACCTGACTTTGTTCCAATAGTCATGATTGTTCAGATCAGTCGAGGCCGCTACGACGTCGATTGCCATGGTTAGTGTTCAGGTTCAACTATGGTGACTGGCTTACTTGTGTATGACCGGGACACAATACTCTTTCCCAAGCCTGGAAAAGTATTGGTCGCAACGGACGGAACAGTCAACAAACTTGCTATACTATAGCTACCGAGAGATTTCGAGAGATCAAATTGCTTGACCTTTCTGTCCTGCCAGCTCTCGGAAGGACGCTTCGCAGTGCTTCCAAGGAAAGTTGCGTCTATGCGACGAATTCGCCAAGACATATTTAATGGTCCCAACGAAAAACCTCGACACCCTACTCAGTTTTGATCACCTCCATGGCTGACACAGGGGACCAATACCGTGACAGAATTTCAACTTACCCCGATTTCCTGCTCACACAGTGGGCGGCGCCAGTATGCCAGTGGGAGAAATTTGGCGCGACACTTGGCGCGACATGTACTTTTTGTTGTGTTCGTTTCTTCGAACCCCTGAGGGCCTGACTGGCGCAAACAATTATGCTCAGTAAAAACGCTAAGAGCCCGTCCGCATCGTTAGTTTGACAAATAAGTTTTTTAAGGTTTTATGACCTAAAATACCGTAAAATACCGTAAAATACGTAAAATACCTGTTATACTGGGATACTCAGTGACCCAAGTCCATTTTCATGGAAACCCGGAATTGTGACAAGCATGAGAAGGTAATAAACAATTGATGGCAATTTGATTTGAATAGGAAAGCCTATTCCTTTTCAAGAATAGTAAGGGCAGTGTAGGACAAAATTAGATGAATTTGTAATAAATAACAAATGGCTAATATACTCTATGTAAGGGCACCAATCCTAGGTTTCCAGTGATGGGGAAAACATCAAAAAATGGCAATAACCAAGGAAACTGCCAAAACTAAAATGCCAAAATACAGGTGCAGCAGATGCTTGGCCCTCGGAAATTGCTGGTCGCAACCTCTGTCAGGCAAGTGCAATAATGAGGTCAGGCCCAGCAATAAAAAACTGTTGCTGGGTTCCCAAACACCAATTTTTGTCGCTGTAAAAAATGAATAAATTTTTTTGTCCTGCATCTGACTAAGTGTGACTTGAGTAACATTTGATCTGATCTTGACGATAATCTTCATTGTTTTATCTTATCTCATCACACCAGAAAGGGCAGTCCTGCACATCGCATACAATCTACTGGCACTGCGACTTACACAATGATGCCTGAGCACATGCTGATCCAAATGATGAATATGCTAGCTGTGGTGAGCTTGCTATTCTTGGCAGCAAGCAGGGCTCTCTTGCACTCACATGCCTCCCCAATGCCACCCAATCTGACAAACTCCAACTCATTTGGCTTAGGAACAGGTGCCACATTTCAAACATGTTTTCTTGCCCATGCTCACTTTCTCATAGCCTAATTATACTGACTTTACTTCAATTTGGTGATGCCTATCTGGTTGATCTTCTGAAGAAGCACTGCAGCCAAGTTGAGCTGAAGGAGGTGCAGGATGATAGTGAGAATGAATCAGGTTGACATCATTTGGACTAGTTAATCAGCAGGATGACAAGTTCTCAGAGTATCAGAACACTTACTACTTGGTTATGACTATGATAGTAAGCAGTTATTAGTCATGGACACTTATGCATCATTGGTATTAGTATTGCTGGTGTTTCAGCTATTCTTAGCACAGATAGTGACTCTTTTCTAGGATCATTCTATTGGGGTTTCCTTTTCTAGCTGTGCTTTAAAGCCAGCGAGGCTGTATATAAAGTGTAGTAAGTAGGACCAGAGCTCACCAGCTTGGTCTTCTTGAACCATCACCATCTTTGCTCTATACTAGTACCTTGGGTACTAAGTGTGACTTTATGTCATTGCTCTACCACTAGTTCACATGGTTGATCACCCTTGTGACTAAGTTGTTGGCCTTTGGTTACCCTAGTGTCTCAACATAGACATAGTGGATAACAACTTGTATTGTGTTGTCTTGTCACACTCTCACTATGCCTAAGTCAGGCCAGTGTTTGGTGATGACACTACAAGGTACCTTGTATGTTTGCAAGGCATGGAAGGTGCACACCCAGGTGCTGTTGTTCTGTGATGTACCCATTTCTTTATGTCATCACCAGTGTTCTGTATTCATGTGCACTCTCTCTTAGCAAGTCAAAGCCACTATGGTGTCTTGTGGTTTGGGATGATGGTGGTGAGGAGTAGGGCAGTGATATAGGTTGTACAATAGCTACAGTCCATGTTCATTACTAGTTGAATTGGAAATATATTCTATTCATCATTCTTGTCCTGATTATTCCAAAATATTTTAAGAAAAGAGCTGGTATATTTTTGGTCCATGGTTGGATAAAAATTGCATACTTTTGTATGATTAACTAATTATTGCTTAAAAGTTGAACAATTTCTATTCAACCTGTAGTTTGCCTAAAATGGCTGATTTGGGACAATTATGCCAACTAGACCTTATCTAATAAGATATAAGGTAATTCAGTAAATTTCAGCAATTAGGTTTTTCCTGATGGAGCTTCTTCTTTGGGTGCTTCACCTTCTCTATTTTCTTTGCTGTTTCTCCAACAAATGATGATAGCAGGCAAGTTGCACATGTTTGCCCATTAAGGGTGCCTGCAAGTGGTTAAAAATTTGGTCAGGTTGAAAATGGTTGATGAACATATCTGGTAGTCTCCTGGGCCAATCATCCCTGGCAAGGATCATGTGAGATCAGGACTTGTTGTAATAAAATTGTCAGAGTCAAAAGCCTTTAAAGTGTATTCTTGTGTGTGTGAAACGAGAATGAATTCATCCAGGATGGTAAAAAAGCTGGCAATTGTTCAAGCACTGCTGAAAGAGGAGAGGCCTATTTTAGAAGTTAGTTCTAACCCCACTGAACTAAGAGGTCCATACAACAAAGAAGATGATGAAGAAGACAGGATTCAGGTGCATAGATTGTGATATCTCTGAAGGTGACAGGGACCACCAGCCAATGGTCCTGACCTTATTTCATAATTGATGGCTGTACCAATGGTGATCCTGCTCCAATACTCATGGGCCAACTGACATTGGCCAAAATGTGATATTCCTTTAGAATTCATGGACCAGCCAATGTTGGTTCAGAGTGTTTTGAAAGTACATTTCAATGATATATTGCAATCAAAATGATATATTTTATGACATTTCTATCCACTGAGAACTGAAATGGAGCATATTATATATATATATAATACAATGCAGATTCCTCCAATATCCATGGATCAGCCAATATCAGCTTGGAGCAGAACACAATTGTCAAAAATGATATTCTGTCCATTCCTTGGTCCATTCACCGTAATGGAAATGAAAAGCACTTATATAGAGAATATCAAGGAGATTCCTCCAATATTCATGGGCCAGCCAATATCAGCTCAGAACAGAATCCAATTCAAGAAAACAACATTTTGTCCATCCACTGTGATTGATATGAGACCTTTATTATATACTTATATAGTCAGAGTTGAAATAAAATACTATTCATATAGAGGATACAAAAGAGACTCCTCCTGATATTCATGGGTCAGCTGATATCAGGTTGGAGCAGGAATAATTTTTTTTAAAAGCCAGTTTGTATCTCCATTGTGAATTCAATGAGACAATTTACCATCTTCTTATCTGCTGAGAATTAGAGTGAAACATAAATTTATATAGGGAATACAAAGGAGACTCCTCCAATATTCTTGGGGTAGCTGATATTGGCTCAGAGAGGAAGTAAATTGTCAAAAAGGCCATTCTGAACATCCATTATGCTTAAAATGAGACAATTTATTGCCTATTTATCTACTATGAATTGAGATGACACATAATTTGTATAGGGAATAGGAATGTATCTGCTTACACTGGCTTTAGAATAGGTACTAATTGTTGAAACATAATAAGTACAAACGTATCTTATCTATAGCAGTTACGACATTACAGTAGTATCGTACATATGATTACCATATTAGGGTACTCCGTTACGCACAAAGTGGGCGCAACTCCAATATTGTAACGTCCCGGGTCATAGTAGGTATCTGACCTAACCGATAACCGAGGGGGCGTGATCAAGGGGACACTTACTGTACTATACGGATGACTGACTAACGGATTACTGTACGATGACTGATGACTTACCGATGGATGACTAGTAGCTGACTGATGACTTACGATACGCTGACTGTATCTCCGTGGACGATTACCCATCATATGAGTAGTAGTGGCGTTCTCGCTGACGAAGGCGGATCGCGCGAATAGGTTATAAGGAAGCTATCGACTGTTGTAGTCGATAGCTTGGATTTCTTGTATCTTTCTCAACTTGTTATCCAGAAGCCGTGTTCTCTCTCTCTCATCCTTCGGGGTCGCGATTCGTGTCTTGGACGATTAATCAAGAACTCCGCCTTCGAGCGTTGAGACGATACTCTGCCTTCGCGCTAGAGTTAGGAATTCGCTGAGTCACCGCGTTCATCCCTTAGTCGCCTAAGTCAGGCTCACGTGCTGCTCGCACGTAACATTAAATCCAAGCTCTACTGAATCGAACGCCGTGGCAACTATCAATACCAAAGACGGTTGGGACTTCGTCCCCTATCGTATCGACTCAAGAGAACGAGACGTACCTACTCGTTACCTCGTTGGACGAGTAAGGTGGCGACACATACCGGACACAAGAAGATCCGACGAAAACAACACAGGATACTACGCAGAAGCAGCTACCGCACAGCGATACCATCCCGTAGTATTCAACAGGGAACGCTGTTGCTGGGTCGAGCTTAGGTGGAGTAACACCAACAGCTATTTCGAAGCAACATGACCAGCAGCCGACGACTTAAACATTAACATACCGCTGACTGACGCACGACCAATCGACCAACAAGGGCCCATAGACGGCCAACAGGACAACAATCTCGATTCGGAACCACCAAGGACCGAATTCCAGCTACGATCAGTAACACCAGCAGCATCGAGTCGTACCAGCGAAAGATCACCAACCCCACGAAGCGAAATAGTAGAACCCGAGGAAATCGCAGTACAATCACCAGAAGTAGACGCACTAGCCGCGCGAACAGCTGAGTTACACATCCCCGAACCAATCAGAGGGATACCATACAGCTACATGACTACTCAAACAGAAGTTTCGCCACCCCAACTTGTCATAAACGAGCAGACAGGTCACGTCCAACAACTACAACCAGAAGACGTAGCAGCCACTCACCGAGCAATGGGACCGGACGTCCCCGACGCACCAAGTATCCCTGAAGGAACAGAAATGTTCTACGAGTTTCGGCTCAATCGAAACAGGGTACCATCACCCGAAAATAGGCAGTTCCCACCTTTGCGACCACAAGATAACGGACCGCCAGGTGGAGGAAGCGGAGGAAGCGGAGGAAGCGGAGGAAGAGGAGGACCACCAGGAGGAGGAAGAGGACCGCAGGTGGAGGAGGAGGACCACCCCTAGGAGGGCCTGCAGTAGCCCACAACGCACAAGGGGGAAACGACAAGTTTATTGGAAACCCCCCACCTACATTCACAGGAAGCCGATCACAAGCCGAAGCATTCATCCTCCAATGGGAGGTCTACGCAGGAGTCAACGCCAACCATTCAGCTATGCTGAATAAATATCAAAAAGCTATGTTGTTCCTCACGTACATTCAGGGAAACGCGGTTAACCAATGGGTCATGTCGGCAAGCCGATGGCTCGTTAACGAAGTCGCCACGGGCACCAACCAATTCGACAACAGGCTGTGGGAGAATCTACTCCACGCCTTTCAAAGACAATTCGGCGACGTCCTCAGCAAAGAACGAGCACAAGCCCAGCTCGACGTGGGTATTCACATGAAGGATGGAAAAATCGACGACTACATCGCGCAATTCGAACAACTCGTTCGACATGCAGGATACAACATCAACGCGGAGCAAACACTCAAATACTTCACCAAAGGGCTACCGCGCGCCCTATACGAGACAATGTATCAACACGACGATCCCCGGAACTATGAAGAATGGAGAGAATCCGCCCTGAAGAGGCAACAGAAGTGGATTCACATGCAAATGGTCCGGGGGAACCTAGACGCCTTCAAGCCAGGGCGAGCCACAGGAGGAGCACTAGCTAAGTTGCTAGCCCCACTTCAGAACGACGACCGAATGGACACATCCGCAGATCGAGTACGAGGACGATTGGCAGGGGCAGAAGATGTCTTAGCAAACCATCCCAGGAATGCTAGACCCCCGCAACCACCATTTCCACCCCGGGGAGGGTTCATACAGAGACAGTTCAAGCGCGACCACAGTCAAACACAGTGTTACAACTGTCAGAAGATGGGTCACATCAGCCGTGACTGCAGACAACCAAGAAGGCGCCGAGAGATACAAACACGCGCGGCCGAAACAGCGACAACCAAAGAGGAGAAAGCAGCGGAGTGGCTGCGAGGAGTAGCAGGAGATGACGAGGAAGTAAAAGACCTGGTCCTACAGCAATTAATGGGACAGGATTTTGGAAACACCTGAACCCGGCGGCCTGGGTGAGGGCAATACGTTGTAACTCTGTGTACATTATGCGCTACCGATCTATGCGAGTACCAGTGTCCATTCGTGCAAGTTACAACATGGCCAACATCAAAGCGTTAGTGGACTCAGGAGCCACTGACAATTTTATCCATCCGCAATTTGTCAAAAGGATGGGTTGGGACAACGGGCGTTAGATAAGCCCAAAAACATCTATAACATCGACGATACCACTAATAAAGCGGGGCAGATCACACACTACCTCACGCTTAATGTGGAAACGGGAAAAACTCAAAGAGAAATGCGCTTCCTGATCACCGACATTGGCAAGGAAGACATACTGCTAGGATACCCATGGCTCGCGACCTATGAACCACGGTTCAGCTGGCGACACGCCACCATTGACGAAAAGCAACTCCCTATAGTGCTACGATTGGTCAACCCAAATGACAAAAGGGCAGTGCTAGCAAGGTTGCTCAACGAAGAGGAACGCGACACCAAAATCTCACGAATGTTCACTACCGAAGCAAAAGAACAAATCGTGACGAAGTTAGAAGAACAAGTACGAGGACGACGATCAGCGGTCGAGCTTGCGATAGACGCCAAGCAATATACCAAGAACGTCGAAATACCAAAAGAATACCAACAATTCGCGCAAGTATTCAGCAAGGAAGAAGCAAAAAGATTCCCACCAAGACGAAGTTGCGACCACGCGATCGAATTCAAGAAGGGAGCACCAGACGTCATCGACTGCAAAGTATATCCAATGACAAGGATAGAAGATGCAGCGCTAGACGAATTTATTGACGAGCAACTAGAGAAGGGATACATTCGTCCCTCAAAGTCCCCGTACGCATCATCCTTCTTTTTTATCAAAAAGAAGGACGGAAAACTACGACCAGTGCAAGATTACCGGAAAATCAATGAGTGGACCATACGAAACCAATACCCACTCCCTCTCATTGATGATTTAACCAGGGATCTTGGAGGGGCTCAATATTCAGCAAGCTAGACGTCCGACAGGGATACAAAACATCAGGATCAAGAAGGAGACGAACCCAAAGCGCGTTTAAAACACGCCGAGGACTATTCGAGCCGACCGTCATGTATTTCGGCTTATGCAATCGCCGGCAACATTCCAAAGCTTCATGAACAACATCTATCAACCGATAATCACGAAACACGAAGCAGCCGGGACAACAATCAGGGTTATATGGACGATATTGCCATAGCACCAAGAGACAACCACTAGCGATCAACAAACACCAAGACGCAGTCCGCACGTGCTCGCCATAGCACAGAAAAACGACTATTCTTCAAACCCGAGAAATGTGTCTTCAACGCTCCCAGTATTGATTACCTGGGGGTAATCCTTGAAGAGGGGTAACACGTATGGACCCGTCAAAATTTCAGGCGTTCGCGATTGGCAAACACCCACATCAGTAAAGGACGTACGATCATTCCTCGGTTTTTGCAACTTTTACCGGCAGTTTATTAGAGGTTTCGCCAACGTCGCCAACCGCTCAACGAGCTTACACGAAAAGACGAACCATGGCAGTGGGAAACAAGACATCAAGTAGCGTTTGATACGCTTAAACGACGAGTCACCACAGAACCCATACTAGCACACGCGGACCAAACCCAACAATTCGACCTAGAAGTAGACGCATCAGGATTTGCGGTTGGGGCGGTGCTACTGCAAAAGAAACAAGACGGAAAGCGACATCCGTAGGCTACTATTCGGCAACACTCAACGCCGCCGAACGCAACTACGACATCTATAACTGGAGTTATAGCCATCGTAAAGGCATTGCGAACTGGAGACATTTGTTGGCAGGCTCGCCGCATAAAGTACGCATTTTCTCCGACCATCTCAACCTCAAATACTGGCGGGATCCACAGAAGATCAGTAGGTGAATTGCCAGAGAAGTACTCGAACTAGCAGAGTACAACTTCGAGATACACCATGTCAAAGGACAGCCAATGGACGAGCCGACGCCCTATCTCGAAGACCCGATTACAACCAAGGAGAAAAGACAACGAAGTGTCGTCGTCTTGCCAGACAAGATGTTTATACGAACAACTACGACCACCCAACAACAAGACGAACAAAGGATACGAAGTGGGTGACCCCCACAAACTGACAAAGTAGATGGACTCTGGTGGTACCATGGACAACAGCTGGTTTGACAGGACCGATGGAAGAAATCAGAGAAGTAATTTCCACGCACCATGACCCACCTATTCATGGCCATCCAGGAATCAACCGACAACGCAATTGGTGGAGCGCCACTATTGGTGGCCAACCATGAAACAAGACATTGCGGACTACGTCGGGATGTGCGGAATGTCAACGATGCAAGGTCAACACACAGAAAACAAAAGCGCCATTGCAGCCAATATTTCCACAGACCGAGGCGCTACCGTTCGAGGTGGTAGCAATGGACTTCATTACTAAGCTCCCGTATCAAGGGGATACAACTCGGTACTTACAGTCACAGACCACGACTGCTCAAAGCAGCCATCTTCATACCATGCAAAGAAGAGATCACGGGAGAAGAAACCGCGGCATTATACGCCAAGCATGTCGTAGCGCGGTTTGGACTACCCGCGAAAATCATCAGTGACAGAGACCCCCGATTCGCGTCAAAGTTTACAAGAGAACTATGCCGAGTCCTAGGAATACGACAAAATATCTCAACAGCCTACCATCCACGAACGGATGGACAATCGGAACGGACCAACCAATGGTGGAGCAATACCTCAGGCTTGGGCTAACGAGAGACAGAATAATTGGGCGGACCATCTGGCGTTAGCGGAATTCGCGCACAACAATTGGGCCAATGAGTCCACACGCGAAACACCGTTCAGGTTACTAATGGGTTATCACCCTATTACTAACTGGACAGATAAGAAGTCACCAATACCAAGGGTCGAGAAGAGACTAGAACAATTGAAGGAGATAAGGAGCAGGCACAAACACATGCGGCGCGCCAACAGTCATGGATCAAGCATCGTGACACCCCCAAATACCAGATAGGAGACAGGGTCTGGCTCGAAGGACGCCACCTACGTACTAACCAACCAACCACGAAGCTTGCGCCTAGGAGACATGGCCATTTCGGATAGTCCAGGTGATGTCTCCCGTAAACTATCGACTCGAGCTTCCCACCAGTGGAGCATCCATGATGTTTCCACACAGATCTCCTGACCCCTTACAAAGAAACCAAGACTCACGGCGTAAACTATCAGCGCCCACCACCAGAATTGGTAGGAGAGTGGAAGAATACGAGGTCGAAAAGTACTAGACTCAAGAAGGCGTGGAAGGGGCGTAAACTGCAGTACCTAATCAAGTGGAAAGGCTACGCCGACTCGGACAACCAGTGGGTCCCGTGGGACGACGTACATGCGGACGAAGAGATAAGGAAGTACAAACAAGCCAATCCAACTGCCGAGACTCACATAAAAGCAGCTCGACAGACTCAGTGACGCATCTTCCAAACCCACTCCAACATGTCCCATGTCCCACTCACCATCATCAACCTCGACTTCCCTCACACCACAGCTCACCACATACGACACAACAACAATGTCGACGACCCATTCTGCTCCGCTGTCGAGCACATCAGAGCAGCCGCAGCCGCGACCAAGAAGAACGAGAACAACGAGAACGAGACGTGGCCGAGGCTCGCCGGAGATTCCCCACACCCGCAAGCGGAAGAGTGGAGACAGATGAGGAGGGACTATGGGCTGTTGAAGGAGGTGATGACCTCATGGCGACTGGACCAAGTAACGAGGATGACGCCGCAGGAGAGACGGACGAGGATACAGAGGCTGATGAGGCAAGTATCCTCCAGCCCTCCACCGCCTTCACGTCCACCACCGCTGTCAATAATTACGACAGCGACGAGTCCTCCGACGGATCTTATCACGACGCCAACGTTATCTGCACCCGGTGCGATAACCCCCAAGAGTACTGCCATTGCGCTCCCATGCGCATCCCACCACGAACCACCACGAAGAAGAAGGAGACGTTGCCGACGAAACCGTGGATGACAAGGACGAGCACCGCCGGTTGCTGTCATCTACGGACCGACTGCGGAGGAAGGGTACGCCATGCGAGGCCTACCATCCTACGCTGAGCACGTGATACCTCACCCATCAATACGCGCCGAGGCGCCCTATCCGTACCTATCGCCTACCCCCAGTGGCTTCGTCCTCAACAACGGGATGAAACTGGGTCCCCATGGTCATCGAACACGAGGGGCGTCGCATCCCGCCCGATATGTGCGGGTGCGGATGAGCGACAACCCGGAGTCTTTGGACGATGGGGCGTCACACGCCAGTTACCGAGGAGAATACACGCCGAACCATGCCGAGACATGGGACCCGCAGCTGAGTACACCCGTGAAGAGTTGCAGTATCTACGGGCTGACTTCCGGGACGGCGCCAGGTGACGAAGCCCTCGCTCGGTTGGGGACATCTCCCTGGCGGCTGAAGTGAGGCGCTACCGCGCGTCCCAGGAAGTCATCAAGGAGCTCGAGGTAGCGATCAAGCGGCTCGAGGACGACATTTTCGTCCATGTCGACCGCTCGGGTCACTAGCAAGACGATTGGGTAGGCTCACGCCCTTTTGAGGATACGGGACGAGCACGAGACGGACGTGGGCTAACCGCAGTGCCCAATTGGGTGGTAGAGCGAGGGCGCTCACCCTTGTGAAGGGGGTGATGTAACGTCCCGGGTCATAGTAGGTATCTGACCTAACCGATAACCGAGGGGGCATGATCAAGGGGACACTTACTGTACTATACGGATATGACTGACTGACGGATTACTGTACGATGACTGATGGCTTACTGATGGATGACTGTAGCTGACTGATGACTTACGATACGCTGACTGTATCTCCGTGGACGATTACCCAGCAGATGAGTAGTAGTGGCGTTCTCGCTGACGAAGGCGGATCCGCGCGAATAGGTTATAAGGAAGCTATCGACTGTTGTAGTCGATAGCTTGGATTTCTTGTATCATCTCGACTTGTTATCTGAAGCCGTGTTCTCTCTCTCTCTATCCTTCGGGGTCGCGATTCGTGTCTCGACGAAAGCAAGAACTCCGCCTTCGAGCGTTGAGACGATACTCTGCCTTCGCGCTAGAGTCAGGAATTCGCTAAGTCACCGCGTTCATCCCTTAGTCGCCTAAGTCAGGCTCACGTGCTGCTCGCACGTAACACTAACCCTCTCATGGATGTGGAATGGATGGTGTGGAGAACATGATATGTTGTAAGTGTCCACAAGTCATACTCATTCCAGTCTAACTAGACATTCAGGTGCATGGAACACTCACTTCATCTTGTGGCCAAGCACTTCATCAAAACCATTGCTCCCTGCAGCAGGAAGCATGGCCCTTCTGGAGTGTTACGTGTGAGTTGCACGTGAGCCTGACTTAGGCAGCAAAGAGTGAACGCGGTGACTCAGCAACTGTCTCTGGCACAAAGGCAGAGTATTGTCTCAACGCGCGAAGGCGGAGTTTGCTTGTATGATCTTCTGATGCGCGGCCCGAAGGACGAGAGAGAATGGAGGAATCACGACTTGAATAACAGGATAGGAAAGTTACAAGAAATCCAAGCTATCGACCACAAAGTCGATAGCTTTCCTTATATAGTACTCCGCTGCAATCCGCCTTCATCAGCAAGACCGCCACTACTACTAAGACTACTCTCTGCTGTGTAATCGTCCACGTCTGCTCAGTAATCGTACAGTAATTGTCTCACTAATAGTATCAGTAATCGTCCACGTCTTGGTAAGTATTAGGGAGCGACTCGTCATCCCTTACCATGCTCGACTTGCTATGTTCCAGGCTTCTCCCCACATCCCTGACTTATGGGTTAGGTCAGCTACATACTATGACCCGGGATGTTACATGGAGGCTCTGCCTCGGACTCAGACAATGACCCTGCCTCGGACAGTGATCAAGACGACAATGAGGATGATGAAGACATTCCTGTGGGGATTCACTTGGCAAGGCCATTGCCCTGGTCAAGCAGGTAAGTCATAACATGTGTTACGTTCCCACTGAACGTTGATCCGACTTGGATCCGATGGGTTTCCTTGCTTCAACTCTGAGCAAAGCGCACGGCTTCTGAACTCAGAACGACTTTGAACGACTTGTAAGGGCGAATAACCAATAAGGTCCCTAATAACTGCCTAGCTTGAGGTTTGTTACAAGGTGGCAACGCCTAACACTTAAGTTGGCAACAAGATAGTCACAATGAACGATGACTCTGCTTATAAGACTGTCTGAACTTCCTGAGAAGAGTACAGGTGGGTTTTCAAGACAACTAAGCTAGCGAACCATAGCGCAACTTGTATAGTATTTATAGTAATGTCCGTCAAGCCATGAAGGCGACACCATAGTATGAGTAGCGAATAAGAAGCACAATGACTCACAGTAATCAGCACATGAATAAGGCATCAATAAGCCATAAGTAAGCGTCCCCACCAATGAGTGACCAAGCACCTCCAACCAGTGAGTAAGCAACCACAGGGCATCAGTCAGCCCACCTCATCGCATCAATAAGCGAGAACAATAAGTAAGCAAATGGGTAAGTGAATGTCTAAGCATCACCAATCATAAACGATACCAATAGTCAGCCAATAATAATGCATCTGTAAGCAATGGCTCCGGCGCTAACACAGGCGCTCCTTGAACTAATCCATCAATAACACTTTCCCGAAAGGGGATCAAACCCGGCCCGCTGGAGTACGTCCCAACGGCAGCCACGGCCGCTGATATCGGCAGCCTCAGGTCGCTGGTCACCACCCAATCACTGTTTGTCGTCGTTGGTCGTCTTCAGGACACAACTGTCTTCCGCCAATTCCATGGCTTCTTCCAACGTCCCCTGAGTTATGAGTTAGGCCAGATACGTACTGTGGCCGGGACAATTCCATCCTTGCGCGCCCCCCTGACTTATTGCTTTAGGTCAGATCCCATGACCCGGGGGTATCACATGACCATGTCATGTGACCCTCATTCTTCCTGTAATAGTCTTCTGCCAGCATCTGGGTACTTCCGCGAGTTATTAGGTTACTCACGAACTGGCGAACTCTGCACGCCTCGTCATAGGCGAGGTAGCTATCGTCTTCTGCCGCTACGAGTGCGCGTACGGCCTCCTCTTCTTTGATGTCTTCTTCTGCACGTGACTCCCAATCATGCGCTTCTGGGTAATCATGGCAATTCTTTCCAGTGCTCGTGCAGACACTTGCGCTGCTTGTGGGTTGGCGTAGGGTCTGAGCGTAACAACATGTCCCGTTGATCTATTTCCCTTACAACTGCACATTGCAGATCCGTAAATCGCTGCAAGCCTGGGTGTTCTTTTACACGACGTGCACCCAAGTCAATATCACACCTCTTGAACTTCTTCTGTGGATTTGTACACACTGGGGATTGCTATTCACCTTTCTTGAGTGCTTCATCCATCTCAACTGGTGCGTGGCTTCTCCTTGCTATCCTCAAGTCTTGATCTCTCCTCATAACAGGCTGTCAATCAATTTATCCTCTCACAGATGAAAACGAATCAGTACCACCTCTTGCCAAGAAATGCCACTATATAGACTTCCACTTGAGTTTCTAAGGATTGGGAGCATCTCGGTTTGATCAGGGATGCATTGAGGGTAAGTCAATTGCCTTCTTTTTGTCCTTTCCCAAGCCCTCACTTTTACCAGGAGCCATTCAATGCCCAGCAGACTTTCTCAAGCAAGCACACACCCATGGTGTGGCATATTATCCCCAGCTTTGAATTTCTTATCAAGCGCTGGGATAGTATGGCCTGTGAGCCTAAGTATCAAGGCCTGAAGGACACACTCAATGAAGGAACCAAGAACTTCACAAATGGTATGGTTGGGTCGGCAGCACATCATCAGGATATTTTTTTGTCTGGGTAAGTTTCATACTCTTTTTCCAACATCACACTCACTTTGCATGCTAGTCCTGGACCCAATGTCAAGGACTTGTACTTCCGGCACCAATGGGAGAGTGACCAGTACACTGCTGGATGCAGCAGCTTGAGGATGTGGTAAGCTATTCAATTTTGGATGGGCCGAACCTACTTTAAACCCTGTTTAGTTTGACAGCTATTATATTACACCACACAATCTGCCACGACAAATCAAGGACTCTGCAGGTACGTTTTGTCTGCTTACTTGCCATATTCACTGCTGACATCAAAATAGATGACCCTTCCATGTTGAAACCTTTGTTTCACTATGGTGGCACATTTCTGCTCAGTGCCGTTCAAGCATTCAACAGCAGGGTGGTACTTTCAAGGGTCCTCATGACAAGCTCAAACAATACCTTGAAGCTGGAGTTGAGGCACGAACAACATCATTGGTTGGTGGGGGGTGAGTCCCATCTATTTGGTTGTGCATACATGATGTCTAATGGATCCCTCATGTTACGATCTACTGTTACTGATCGAGCAGGTAAGCGAGATGACGAGTTGCTCTCGAAACTTACCAAGGAACTGTGGTGGATTACTCATGTCTTACTGTATGATTACTGAGGATTACTGATTGTATTAGTGTACGTTACCAAGCAGTAGTAGTAGTGGCTGTGTTGCTGACGAAGGTGTACAGTCAAGTCTAGTTAAAAGGCAGCTGTCGACTGATGTGGTCGACAGCTTGACACTTTTGTACACTTTGGAATCTCTAGCGGTCTCATCTCTTCTACTTGGTCTGTAACAGATGTCCAAGACCGTTCAGAATGCTTAGGGAGGCACTTGCATGTGTCCTCATATTAGGTCTCGCCTTTGAGCATAGACTCGCTGTCGCTGAGTCATCTCACTCGTTACTAAAGCCATCGCGTATCACTCAGTGTTTACGTTTCCACTGAACGTTGATCCGACTTGGATCCTCGGGGTCTTCCTTGCTTCAACTCTGAGCAAAGCGCATGGCTTCTGAACTCAGGAACGACTTGAGTGACTTGTAAAGGGAAATAACCAATAAGGTCCCCTTTGATACCGCCTAGCTTGAGGTACGTTTCAAGGTGGCAACGCCTACACTGAAGTTGGCAACAAGATAGTCACAATGAACAATGACTCTGCTATAAGACTGTCTGAACTTCCTGAGAAGAGTACAGGTGGATTTCAAGACAATTAAGCTAGCGAACCATAGCGCAACTTGTATAGTATTTATAGTAAATGTCCGTCAAGCCACGAAGGCGACACCATAGTAAGAAAAGCATAATGACTCACAGTCAATAATCAAACTCGTAAGCAATTCGTAAGGCATCAATAAGCATCAGTAAGCGTCCCCACCAATGAGTGACCAAGCACATCAACTAGTGAGTAAGCAACCATGGGACATCAGTCAGCCCACCTCATTGCATAAGTAAGTGATCACAATGAGTAAAGCGACGAATAAGTGAATGTCTAAGCATCACCAAGCATAAGTAATCCCAATAGTAAGCCAATAATAATGCATTGTAAGCAATGGCTCCGGCGCTAACACAGGCGCTCCTTGAACTAATCCATCAATAACACTTTCCCGAAAGGGGATCAAACCTGGCCCACTGGAGTGCGTCCCAACGGTAACCACGGCCCGCTGTCATCGGCAGCCTCAGGTCGCTGGTCTTACACCGCACAATCGCTGTTTGTCGTTGTTGGTCGTCTTCAGGACACAACTGTCTTCCGCCAATTCCATGGCTTCTTCCAACGTCCCCTGAGTTATGGGTTAGGCCAGATACGTACTGTGACCTGGGACAATTCCATCCTTCGCGCCCCCCTGACTTATTGCTTAGGTCAGATCTCGTGACCCGGGGGTATCACATGACCGTGTCACGTGACCCTCATTCGTCCTGTGATTGTCCTACCAGCATCTGGGTTTCTACCGCGAGTTATCAGGTTACTCACAAGCTGGCGAACTCTGCACGCCTCGTCATAGGCGAGGTAATTGTCATCTTCTGCTGCTACGAGTGCGCATACGGCTTCTTCTTCTTCGATGTCTTCTTCTGCACGTGACTCCCAAGTATGCGCTTCTGGTAATCATGGCAATTCTTCCAGTGTTCATGCAGACACTTGCCTGTTTCTGTGTTCTGGCAGCTTGAGCAGGGTCTGAGCGTAACACTCAGCCTAAGTCAGGCTCCAGCCTTGTGAGGCATTACACCTCAGCTCAATACCTGATACCCCACATTGAAACAAATTGCCAGAGACTACCTTGCGATCCAAGGTTCAGCCACACCATCTGAGCGGGCCTTCAGCGGTGGAGGTCTCACAGGCTGCACACGAAGGAACCAGTTGCAGCCAGCCATCTTTGAGAGCCTCCAATTACTCAAGAGTGCTTATTGGAATGGGCACATCTCAGCAGGCAGGCAGGCAGGACTTCATACAGAGCCGTCCTTCAGCAGTGATGAGAGATAGAGAATTAGAACTAGTAATTCTGAACACAATACATAGTTTGTACATAGCACTAGACAGCATTATCAAACACTTTTTCAAAGTTTCACCACAAAAGCTTATCTTTTGTGGTACATTACCCCAGAAATTATACGCTTTTTTGGTGATTAATAATCAAGTACTGCTTAATATTTGCGTTCACGTTCAGTTCACATTCAGCCTCTCCCTGAACTGAACTGGACCCTTTTAAACCTGAACCGAGGGTTTGGTTTGGGGTTCAGGAAAATACTGAACTGAACCAATGGTCCGGTTTAGGGTTCAGGAAAAAAGGCTCTGAACCGGACTGAACCAAACTGTTACATCACTAGTTATGATACAATGTGTACTAGGCAGAGTAAGCATGATGACAAGTGTAACGGTTGGAACGTTGGAACAGTAAGCGGGATGACGAGTCGCTCCCAAATACTTACTCAGCGTGATAAAGGACTTACTCATGTACTATACGATGACTGATGGTGTTACTGTACGATTACACAGCAGATTAGTGATAGTAGTAGTGTGGCGGTCTCGCTGATGAAGGCAGGCTGCAGCATAAGCGTTATAAGGAAGCTATCGACTGTTGTGGTCGATAGCTTGGATTTCTTGTACTCTTCTCGACTTGTTATTCACTTGCATTTCCAATCCTCTACTTCGGGTCGATCGACCATTGAGCAAGCAGTACTCCGCCTTCGTGCGTTGAGACGATACTCAGCCTCCGCACTTGAGACTAGGATTTGCTAAGTCACCGCGTTCACCTTACGTTGCCTAAGTCAGGCTCACATGCAGCTCGCACATAACAACAAGTCACTCACAATACTTACTAAGGAGATTTCTCATTGATTACTGATTGACACTGTATGATTACTGATATGACTAGTGGACAATTACCAAGCAGTAGTAGTAGTGGTGTTGTCACTGACAAAGGTGCATACCTTGCAGTAGTTATAAGCAGACTGCTGACTGATGTAGTCAGCAGCTTGACATTCTTGTACTCTCAAGTCCAGTTCTTTGAAATCTTCTGCCTGTGATGCCAGAAGCGTCAAGCCCCACTCTACATTCTTCTTAGGGAGGCACCTTCGAGTGTCCTCATATACACACCTTGTGAGCATTGGTAGTGTTGCTAAGTCATCTCCATTGTTGCCATTGTGCCATATACTCAAGTCAAGTTTTGGCATGTGACTCATGCATTACAATGTCCATTGATGATAAGTGATGAGTAACAGTGTTCATGATATTTGTTGTTTTCAGTGACGCCTGATGTGAAACACCTCAGAACTCTCCAGTATCACACATGTGATGCTGATAAGAGTTGTGCTCTCCAATTAGGAGTTACCCTAATACGGTAATTATATGTACATATACTGCTGTAATGTTGTAACTGCTATAGATAAGATATGGTATGTACTTATTATGTTTCAACAGGAAGAAGTCCACATGCTTGAAGAAATTATCACAAAATGTAGCGTTATCACCTAACGCTGGCCTGACTTAGGCGACTTGTGAAGGCGAGACAAGATAAAAGACACGTAACAACTTGTTGATACACCAAATCGAAGATATTGGGTATTTGAGCGAAATCACAAGGACAATGTCCACAAGGATGAATAGCGAAGAGTGATCACTTAGTACCCGAGGTACTAGTATACGAGAAAAGGTGAATGATTCGAGAAGACCAAGCTGAAGAGCCTTGGTCTTGATACTACAACTTATATACAGTTACTCGCTGGCTTAAAGCGCAGCTTGAATCCTAAACCCTAGTACCGCTATACTAGTAATGAGTAA